>RPFO01000167.1:1688010-1957247 GCA_009746045.1 Mesostigma viride | reverse complement strand
GATCCGCGCGCAGGCGGGCTGCCCGAGGACGTCAAGGCGGGCGTCTCCATGATCCTGGACGGGTGGAAGAACGCGGAACAGAGCATCAGCAACCACGCGCGCAAGGCCCTCCGCGTCATCGAACGCATGCTGCCCGTGCTCATGACCTGCGAAAACAAGGAGGCGTTCGACAAGTACTTCTCCGCCACCCTCTACCCGTCGCTGGAGAACGAGGAGATCAAGGCCATGATCAAGTTCCTGCGCGTCCTCTCCGCGTGGACCGCGTCCGACGACGACCCCGTACGGCCGGACAGCCACTACATCGAGAGGTACCTGGAGCGCGTGTACAAGTCCTTCGTCGTGCCCGTGTTCTCCGTCAAGAAGAAGGCCGTCGTCGCCAAGAGGCTGGCCGTGGCGGCCGACAACGTAGAGGAGTACGCGGACAGCTAGATTCGTTTACGGGGCGCGGAAAATCGGCGCCCTTGGTACACGGACACCATGAGCGGAGGCGCGCCTCTCGGAAAAGCGTTCTCGTACTCGCCCATCGCCGACGAAGAGTCGGCGGGCGCGGCGAGCGGACAGGAAGAGCGGCAGTACGCCACCACCCCCGCGGAGATGGAGAGGGAGCCCATCAACGTCCCCTCGCAGGCGTTCCCGCCCCCTCCGTCCGCTATGGCGCGAAGGCCAGCGGCGCCCGACCAGGCGCAGAGGATGGCCAGGCAGCAGGCCTTGTTCGAGATGAAGATGAGGGAGATTGCGAAGGAGGAGTCGCGGAACGGCGGCGTCATCTTCCTGTTCGCGGGGTCCTGATAGCCGGCGTGCTGGCCTACGCGTACTGGTACAAGAATCCGCCCCTTCTCGCCAATGTGGCCGCCGATGTCACCCGCTCCCCCGGCATGATCATGCCCGGGATGATCCAGCCATCCGCGATGTAGCCCGACAGTCTAATACCATGCTAACTAACCACAGTGTCAATAAAGTGCGTTTCCGGCGAGCAAAAATTTTTCCCAATCCCACTTGAGTACATACCCCCCAGCATGGCATCCGTTCAGACCATGGCCTTCTCCGATCTCGGGACCGGCAAGCTCAGCCAGCTGTCCACCGACCAGATCTGCTCCGGGGAAGCGGCCACGGATGTCATCGTCATGTCCGCCAAGTCCAAGATCCACCTCGTGCCCAACACCGCCAACTTCAACGACTGGGAGTCGTCCACCCTGCCGCCCCTCGACGCCGGCGTCAGCCAGAACAACGTGGTCGTGCACGGAAACCTCGACGTGCTCGGCACCTTCACCACCGCGAACCTCGATTTCGCAAAGGGAAACTACACCAAGAACTCCGTCACCACCATCCCGCTCAACAGCGTCGTCAAGTCGACCTCCAACAACCTCGTGCTCGAGGGCCTGACCACCGCGAACGAGGTCATCGTCCAGGACTGCAAATTCGTAGCCCACCAGCCCGCCATCCTCGCCTCCAATGGCACGTTCCCCTGCCCACCGCCATGTCCGTGCGCGGTGAGAACGGACCCGAGAACAAGGAGGTCAAGCTCGGTCTCCTCTACAACGCAGGCAAGTTCGGAAACGGAGCCACCGCGTGGAGGGGCGTCGTCGACTCCGAGGACGTCGACATGGAGCTCCGGTCGGACGCACAGCTGAGACTGTCCGCCGACAGGGTCGCGTCCGGAGAGGTCAAGATCAACGCCGGCGCCGCCATCACCATGGCCCCCAGCGCCGCCTCCGCCGGCGTGGACCCCGCCTCCCAGATCGTCGTGCAGTCCACCGCCCTCGAGAACTCGGCCGTCGCCTCCACCTCCGCCACCCGCGGAAACCACGCCTACGCCACAGACGCCGTCACCATCCGGGGCAAGAAGTCCACCGCCGCGTCCACGGGCGGCAACCTGTGGATCACCGGCGACACCACCGTGTCCGGCAGCAGCGTCGCCGTCGAGCAGGTCAAGTTCGTGGACTCCGCCATCTCCACCACCAACCCCACGCTCGAGCTCTCCGCCGCCTCCGACATCGCCGTCAAGAAGGACCTCGTCCTCAGCGGTAAGCTCTCTACCGCCGCGGGAGACCTCACCATCGCCCCCGCCACCGGCCTCGTCAAGGTCATGGGAAACCTCGAGGTCGACGGACAGCTCACCACCGTCAACGCCGTCACCACCAACGTGGCCGTCACCGAGAAGATCGTCTCCCTCGCCAACACCGACACCGCGACCCTCGCCAGCTGGGCCTTCAACGGCGACTCGCCCGTCGACACCCAAGCCTCCCTCAGCATGCCCTCACCAACGCCACCATCGCCAACGGTGTCCTCACGCTGCCTGCCAACGGAAGCGCGTCCTCCGCCGAGGCGGACATCGGCAGCGCACTCACCGGGTCGTACCAGATCGGCTTCAACATCAAGGCGGGAGCCGCGGCGCTCACCGTGTTCCGCTTCTGCGACTCCAGCCTGGCCGGCGGGATCAGGCTGGCGGTCACCAGCAGCGGCTGGGTCAAGTGTCTGTCGCGGGCGTTTCGCGGGCCTCCAGCTACGTCGTCATCACGCCGAACCAGAAGAACCGCATCCTCTTCAGGAGACTGAAGTACTCCGCCGACAACTCGACCTTCCAGATGTTCGCGAACGGCGTCCCCGTGGCCCTCAACATGAGCGGGTACACGGCCGCCACCGCCTTCGCCGCGGACATCCCCTCGCCAGCCAAGGTCTACTTCGGGGGGGCGTTCTGACCGGCGCCATCGAGATCGACGACGTGCGCGTCGAGTCCATCCCCACCGCCCCCACCAACGCCAACGCCGACGGCGCCGGGCTGGCCGTGCAGGGCGACGGGGCCGTCAGCGGGATCGCCTGCAGCCGCGCCATCGCGTGGAAGAACAACGTGCAGCAGGAACTCGGCGACCACACCGGATCCTACTGGCACATCCAGGGAGGCCAGCTCATGCTCTCCCGCACCATCGCCACTGACCTCAGGAAGGCGCCCGGATCCAACGTCAAGCTGTCGGCGCTACCCGCGGACGCCGGCAACGGAACCACCGAGCCCCACATGTGGGCCCTGAGCGCGTACACCGGACCCACCAGCGGGCGTTTCCGCAGCGTCCCCGCGAGGAGCCCCACCGACACCGTAACCATGGCCTACGACTGCTCCGGGGACCCCAGCCTCGTCGCCCCATCGCACGTCAATGGGTACTTCCAGACGCTGTACGGCACCACCAACCGCCTCAAGTCCTACTACTTCGCCGACGGGGGCATCAGCCCCTCCTCCCAATACGACCTCCTCTTCACCGGCATCGTCAAGCCCGTCGACGCCTCCCTGCTGTCCGCCACCGGCGGGAACCCGCTCAGCGTTTCCGCCAGCATCGCGTCCCCCGTCAACATGTGCGAGCTGATGGCCGTGGGAGACACCTCCACCGCCGCCAACGTATCCGTCTGGGTGTGGCAGGGCGGCCGCATCCTCATGGCCACCGGGGCCGCGTACAACGCCAGCACCGTCCCGCTGGTCGGCGCGCGCGAGGTCGTGATCGGCCTCCAGCTGCACCCCACGCTCGGCCCGCGCCTCTACGTCAACGGCGCGCTCAAGACCTCCAGTTTCGCAGGGTGGAAGAACATCAGCGACAACTCCAGCCTCGCCTCGCCCCCTCTCATCGCCATGAACGCGACCCAGGCCAAGCGCGGGCTCTTCCTGGGCTCCCGCACCGTCTACACCTCCGGCACCGCCTTCAACGTCGCGTACAAGAGCTGGCGCGTCGTCAACACCTCCGGCATGACCGACGCGCAGGTGGAGAACACCCAGCTCTACAGGTACAGCACCGAGTACGACGCGGGCCCGCTGAGGGTCACCTACGGATTCAGGATCGCAGACAACGAGAGTCTGCAGATCGTCAAGGCCGAGGGATCCAACTCCGGCGACCTCGTGCTGGGGAACCCCGCGCCCGTCAACGACTCCAACAACAACGCCATCGGATCGCTCGGGGGCTCCGCCTCGGCGGACGTCGTCCTGGAGCTGTACAACAAGCCCTAGGCCGTCTAAAGCGCCCTGCTTCGAGTCGGTTTTGTTTGCGTCATTTTATGAATTAAAAAATAATCCCAACTGCCGTACGTGTCCCCATTCCCCACTGCTGGTTCAGAGCGCGTGTAACGCGGCCAAATAATTAGCTCGGGGTCTATGTAAACCCGCGCGAGACCCAGCGAACATGCCGCCCAATGTCGGCCTGGCCACCGGAAGGATCTTTTTCCGAGCCGTCGCGGCTCGTGAGATCGGGTCATCCGCCGACAACGGGGCGCCGTCAGGAACGATCAAGGTCTTGCGGGATGGGACCAACACCGTGCTGCAGGCCGTCAACCCGAACGGCTCGCAGGGGGGCTCCATAGTGATCTCCTCCCAGCCCAGCACCCGGTCCAAGGACGGCAACATTTCGTCCACGTCCATCGTCGGGGTCAGCCTGGAAGGCTTCCAAACGGAGCCCCTGCCCGCCGAGGACCCGAGACTCGCCGGCATCGCCGACAACACGACCCCCGCGCCAGACAAGCACTCGCTGATCAGAGCGACCACCCACGACCTCGTGCTCGCCGGCAACAACGTGCTCCCTGTCGCAGATCCCGGAGGACGCCACGGGCGCGTCGTCACCCTGGGCGAGCTGCACGCCTACAAGGGGACGGGACGGCGGCCGAGGGGGGAGACGCCATCAGGGTATGGGGAAAGCACCTGAACGCCGCGTCGGGCCTCCAGGACCCCGCCTGGCTGACCGTGGGGGTGCATCAGAACGCGCAATACGCCCAGACGGGCTCCAGCGCCACGCGGGCGCGGGTGGCCAGCACCCCAAACGCGGACCTGTCCCTGGAATCGGGCGACCAGCTGCGATTGAGCGGCAGGGCCGTCGTCGCCCACTCCCAGTCGTCGTTCAAGTTCCTCCCCGGAGGGCCTCTGCCGCCCCCGGACGCGTGGCTGGAGATAGCCCGCAAGGACGACCCGGCGGGCATCGCGCTCTCCACGTCCGCCTCCCTCGACATGGTGGTGAAGCCCGGGACGGGCAGGTTTGGCGTGGAGGCGGACAGCGTCGAATTGGGGGCGGGCGACGTCCGCTACAAGTTTGTGGTCGTCAATGGTCAGCTGAGGATAAACAAGCGGGTCGTGTCCGCCCAGTCGGAAAAGACCGTGTTCATTTTCGATTCGTAATAATAATAATAATAACAATTCATAACAATCATGTGACGATTTGAACGAATGCATCCTAGCCCTGGAGCACGTAGGAAAGGAAGTCGTTCAGGCGAGCCCGGGGATCCTCGTCCCTGTCGTACCCCGTCGCAAGCTTCGTCAGCAACTTGGAGTCCGCTCGGCTCTGGAGGTCCTCTATGAGCGCCGGGTCGCCGAACGCGTAACGGAACATCAGGTCGGTCACGCGATCGCGGAAACTGGCCGCGCGGGAACCGGGGAGGACCATCGCCATCTCGATCATCACGTCGCGCCCCCCCACGGGCGTCCTCATGTCCTGCGCGTCGCCCGGAAACACGTGGTACGCGCACCGGGAGGGGATGTCCGTGTCGTTCTTCACGTACTTGTTCCAGCACTTGCGGGCCTTCAGGTCCGCGTACGGCCGGGGCTGGCCGTCCTCCCCCGTGAAGCACAACAGCTTTATCACGTCCAGGGCCGAAACCTTCCCCTCGTCCGTCATACGGATCTTGTCCGCAAGCGCCGTCGCCATAGCCGCCGACGAGGCGTCGCGCGCGTGTCATGCATCAACGGACATAATTTACGGAACCCGATAAACGCGCCAAGCCCCAACCGAAAATGAGGGCCAGCGGTATCCGTCAGCGCGCGATGACCACCGCCAACAGGGAGGTGAACAACCTCACCGTCGGGGACACGATCACGTTCGGAAACGGGGACAGGCTGGGGGCCACCAACCCCTTCGCGTTCGGCTCGTTCGGACACTTCGCATCCACCTACGACGACGCGGGCGAACCTGTGCTCGAATACCGCGTCGCCAACCCGGCGGCACCCGGCGGCTACGACATGTTCTTCCGGGTGTCCCGCGACCAGTCGCCGGTGTGACGCGGCACGGGAAGAGGGGAAAAAATGGAAGCTGGCTGTGTGTGCGATGCAGGCCGCCGTGGTGCGCGTCTGGACCCCCGTATGCCAGGAAAAGACCGGGAAAAGCAACCCCGTCGTGCTGGTGGACACGGTAAAGAAGAGGCTCTTGAGCGTGGGCGTGGGAGCGAAGGAGCACGTCATGGCCTTCGCCGACCGAGGGGACGCCAAGAGGTTCGCCATAGCCGCCAGGGTGCTCAGGGCAGTCGATGAGCGGTGTACCACCCTCGAGTCCCTCGCCGTCGCCCTCGACAGCCTCAAGGGGTGGTCGCCCGAGATGACCGAGGAGCCCATCCACCTCGTCACCGGGTTGCGATGTATCGACGTGCCCCCCGACCTGCTCATGAAGTACTGCTCCTACTCGAGCATGGCCGTCTACTTCGCCTCCGAGCGCCCCGAGAGGGACGTCATCATCAGCGAGGGGGTCTTCCGGGTGCATCCCAGGGGCAGCGGGGTACTGGGCGGGTGGGATGACGTCCTGTGACTCAGGCGGCCAGCTTCAGCCGCTCCTCGCGGTTGTAGCTCCTGTTCTCCAGCATCAGGCGCTTGTTCGTCTCGGCCCACTCCGGCCCGCGGTACTCGCGCGCCTCATCGTAGTATCCCAGCTTCTCCAGACCGGGGCCAAGGGCCTCCAGATGGCCGTGGCCGCCTTCTCCGGGCTGCCCCCCTTTTCCACCATCGCCCGGTGGCGGTCGTGGAATACGAACATCACGCCGCTCATAGAGTCCGAGAAAGTGTCCCTTGTCGCCTGGCTCCTCCTCGTCAGCCCCTGGTCACGCCTGTAATCCGCGGTCTGATCGTACCCGGTGACAGCTGGTTGCCCAGGTTGTTGACCGCCGCGTACACCCGGGGGGCACCGGCTTCCCGGAACCCGCGCTGTCCCTTATGGCGCGCATGTTCAGTTTTGTCTCCTCGCAGCTCTTCACCCTGGGGGCCGCCTTCACCCTCGCGCGGTCCAAGGGGACGAACTCCTGTCCCGTTTTCTCCTCGTACCTATCCAGCAGGTCCTGGATAAGAGCAGGGTCCACCTCCAGGTACCGCTCCAGCAGGACCGCCATGTTAAGGCGGAAGCTCGCGGCCTTCTTCCCGGGCAGCAGCTGGATGATCTGAATGATCCCCAGCCGGTCCGCGACAGGGGTGTCTCGCTGACCGGGGCCGGCAAATCGTTGGTTGACTATGACAGAGTCAACCTCCCTGTGCTCCTCCCGGAGGCGTAAGAGGGCAGTGCTGGCGTGGGTGGCGGAATTGCGTGAAAGGGCGCCGTCGTCGCTCATGAATAAAATGCATTTAATAATGTCTATTACAGACACCATCCCATCCGGCGTCACCCGGATCTTGTTCGCGAACGGGTCGTCCGTGCCTTCTGCCAAGGGAGCGGACGGCTGCAAATACTCGATAATAGCTGTCGACATCTTCACATGTTTGCATCAATAAAGAGAAATATTACAACTCCAAATAAACGCGTCACTCATTCACACTGATTAGTAGGTCGGATAGGCGCGTCAAATGCACCACCTAAATCCTCGCATTTCCAATTAAAAAATGGTAGTCGAGTGGACCCTCCAGGACTTCCTGTCATCCGGCTGGTCGATCGAGGAGCTGGCCGAGCTTCCCCCCGACGAGCGGCCGAGGATACAGACCGGATACCTCAAGACCGTCTGCTTCGACCGGAACGGCGAGTACAACGTCTGGCGCCTGCTCAAAGACACTCCGCCCCACACGTGGGACAGCCTCCCCGGGCACTGCATCCTGCGCCACCAGGTGGCGTACCACTCCTGGGACGCCGACGAGAACCAGATGTCGCTGTGAAATAATAAACGAACCTCCTCCATATACATAGCCAGCCATGCCCAGGAACACGCAAGTCACCGCCGAAAACGACCTGCACAACCTGCTGGGCCCTCTCCTGGCCCTGCTGCAACTGGCGCACCTGCCGCCACAGGGCAGGCGGCACCCCACGCTCAGAGGCCTCGCCCTGATAGCCGACGCGGACGGCGAGTGGGCGGTGAACCTCGCGAGGGAGCCCGCGATCACCATCACCCACGACGACGGCAGAAACGTCTACCGCGAGGAGTACGCGCTGAACGGCGTCGCCCATCTGCCCACCGCCCGCGACTGGGCCAACGATCAGCTGCGATACATCCTCAACCCCCTGACGGGGCGGGTGGACAGGGACAGGAGGGCGCTGACCATCCAGAACCTGCGCGCCGAGGTCCAGGGGATGTTGCAGACCCTGAGGGCCGACGTGGCGCCCCCGCCCCCGCTCCAGCCCCGCAGCAGGCGCCCCGCGCCCCAACCCACGCCGTCGGACGTCGCGATCGCGAGGAGTGGAGTTCCCAGAGCGGGAGCCCCCCGCCCGAGGACAGCGGCGAGGGCGGCGACTATGTGCCGGGCACGGAACAGGGCGAGAGGGAGGTGTGGACGGGCAAGAAGGGCAGGAAGCGCGCGAGGAAGACGAGCGGAGAGACGGCGCCGGGGACCTCGCGCTCCCACGCGGCGAAGAGGAGTCGATCCGAGTCGCCCCTGCCCCCCAGTTCGCGCGCAAGAGCAGCGCCCGCCGCGCCCCCTCCGTGATCACCATCAGCAGCGGGTCGAGCGGCAGCAGGCTCAGGGGCGGAAGCGGGTCAAGGAGCAGGAGCGGCGGGTCGAGCGGCAGCAGGTGGAGCGGGGGCAGCGGGGGCAGTGGGTCGAGCAGGGCCAGCAAGCGCGTCACGCGCCAAACCACGCGCGCGGAGGAGGAGAGGGAGAGGGCCAGGAGGCGCGCCCTGCAGCTGCAGAAGTACAAGGAGGAGAGGGAGCGGAGGAACCGCTCGTGATTCGCTATATCTGCGACGATAACGCGATCCTTCTTTGACGAGTTTTGAAAGGATTGTTTTGTATTAATGAAAGCCGATCCTGTACTACAGGTCCATCACCACTTTGGTGGGGTCGTCCTCGATCTGCACGCTCTTCTTGATGCCGCCCCTCTTCTTCTTGGAAGAGGACCGCTTCCCCCCGTCGATCTGCACCCTGCGCACGTCCTCCCCGCCCGCCGAGGAAGCGACGTCGTCGTACGCGCTGGCGCCGTCGTCGTCCACGATCTCCACGACGTGCTCGCGGCCGGGAGAGGGAGGGCCCATCGCCTCACGCACCACGCGGTCCATGTTCACCGGCGGCGGCACCTCGGGGCGGAACAGCATCGGACCGCGCATCACGTACCCGCCCTGTTGCGCGGGTGGCGGTGGCTGCTGGGGCTCGACCGGCCCCAGTCCCCCCTCCTGCTGCTGCTTCTGGATCATGATCTTGACCAGGCTCTTCATCAGCTCCGGGTCCGTCTTGGCGATGTCCGACATGGAAGGGAGGCCCGCGCTCGCGAAAGACGCAGACATATGGAACATCATCGCGCTGCCCCCCAGCATCAGCATCAGCTCCAGCTCGGGGGGCATCGAGATACGCGTGCGATGCTTGTCGTACAGGCGCTCGAACACGCCGTCGTAATCGTTCACGTTCGCCATGATGCTCTCGGACCACCCGTCCAGCTTCAGACCGATAGGGTCGTACCGGCTGTTGAAGAACTGCAGCGCCGACGTCGCCGCCACCAGCACCTGCCGCATCGTGTTGATCGCGGTCTTGGTCTCCGCCGACCGCGCGATCTTCTCGTACTCGAAACGCAGCTCGTTGATGTCCGTCTTCGCGTCCAGTCCCGCCTGGACCGAGAAACCCTTCTCCTTCATACGGTGCAGCTTGTGCAGGATCTCCATCTTCTCCAGGTGCAGCTCCTGGGGCGTCTTCCTGGGCACCGCCTCGTCCTCCACCGCGTTCGCGCCCATCCCGCCGAACCCCGCGTCGCCGTAGTCGTCCTCGTCCTCGTCGCCGTAGTCGTCGAAGTAGAAGTCGTTCGCCGGTGCCGGTTTGATCGCCGCTGCCGAGGGAGGGGGGCCGCGTACGCGGACCGCGTCTTCTTGGGATTGGCCAGAGCCTCCAACTCGTCCTCCCCGCCCGGCCCCTTCTTGGCCCGGCCCTTGCCGCCCCGGATCGGCGCCTGCTGCCCGGCCCAGACAGCGGCCCCGTGCGAGATAGGGGGCGCGGCCGCGGCCAGCGGCGAATCGAAGTCCTCCTCCACGATCTCCACGCGAGACATGTCCCCTCCCCGCACCGCCGGCGCCGTGTGCACGCCGCCCCCCGCGTCCTCGCCCTCCTCGATCTCCACGGGGATCAGCTTCGTGGACATGTGTGTCTGCCTGATGGGGAATGGCATAATTTACCCCCCCCGGAAACGCACGTGCCCTACATTTGTAAAAACCTCGGGTCGCCGGGGGGAGCTGTGGGCACCACTTCAGCGCATCCACATTCCTGGATGCCAGGGATTTGCGCAGATAGTCACGACGCGCCTCCTCCAAGCGCTCCCTGTCCTCGCCGTTTCTCCCCTGATTACGGTCTCTCGCCCACAGAAGGCCGGTCAAGGCATAGTCGGCCTCACGACAAGCCTCCTCCTCCTCAGGGGTGCCTCTGGGTAACGAGAACAACTCGATCCCCCCCATCGGTCACCCGCCTTTATGCGCGCTCTATTAAGCCATCTCTTCATAAGCGGCAACGTCCAGGTTAATGGCAAGGGATGGCGAATATCGTGAGCCATGAGTCTATCAATAGACAGGTCGGAGTCGTGGTTTAGCAAAATGCTATTGTTTGAAACTGCTTGAAGTCGGTCATCCCTAAAGAGCTCGTTCAATACGCCCACTCGAGCCGGTCGGTTTACTCTGCTGAGGCTCACGGCATCGGTTAAGGGCAAGTACCCGGTCAACAGCCTGTAAAGGATGGGATTTTCGCTGGCATCGTTGGACCTCATGGCGTGATGTTCTCCCCTACTATGTGGACGTGGGGCGTGGGCTGAACAAAGCCTTCCCTGCCTCCGGGCGTCACGGGAACACCGACCCCCGCCCTCCATTATCCTTATGCACCTCATAGTCCGAAAAGGACAAAGAACATTTTATGGAAGCCTTTCTTTTCTGATCTAATGTCATAGTCGGCATATGACGTCGAGTTCGAGACGCTGCGGATCGGTCACGCGAGCGGGCCGCCGCTGCCTGCGCTCATGCACGGGCGGCCGCGTGCGGTGCCCCGTCCACCGCCTGGCCGTCTACAACACCCGAGGGGGGCGAGAGGAGCAGGCGCGCGAGGACGGGGAGGACAGCAGGAGGCGCGCCCTCGCCCGGCTCGAGGAAATGCGCAGGTCGCGGAATTCGAGCGCGTCCTACGACCCGGGGCCCAGCACCAGGACGAAGCCGACTCTGGGCGCGCCCCCGGGGCCCGGCCCCGAGCAGACGCTATGGGACCGCATGATGGGGGAGCCCGAGGTGGTAGACAGGATATTGAAAGAGGTCTACAAATTCGACAACCGTGACGTAAATTTAGCGCTTAAAGGCCTGACCACTCTCGACAAAGCCAGCAACGTGGCCATGTACGAACGGGGCGTGAGAAACGCCAAAAGTGTGCAGGAGAGGGAGGCACAAATTCTGGACAACCAGCCGTTCTTAAAGAGGAAGGAGAAGGCCGACGATGTGGAGATGCTGATTAGGATGGCCAAGGAGAGGCGATCGTTGGCGGCTCGAGACCCCGAAGCGATGGGACTCGGAGACAGAGAACCGGCCCCGCCAGGGTGGGTCGACATTTGGGATAAAGGGCAATCGGTAGTCGTCCCTAAATCGATCCATCGGACCGTGGAGCGCCTAGATAAGCTGCAGGCCAATGCTAATGGATATGCAGCACAGGTGCGGTCGTCGTATAAGGAGAGTCTGAGGAATAAGCGGAGCGCCGACAGGTATGTGGATCGCGCCACCGACCGGCTCACAAACGCCAAGAGGCGAGCGGGACGCGAGTGGGAGTGGCGCCCGGGCGCTCGCCGGCCCACGTTCGGCGACCTGCAACAGCACGACGCGATCATGCGGGCCATCGCCGAGGGGCTGGACACGCGGTCGGCCATCCGGTTCGGCTCCACCAGCAGAAAGAACAACCTCGTCACCAGCCAGGTGCTGAAGGGCCGGTTCGCGGCCGCCGCAGACAGGGCGCAGAAGAGGGCGACCCAGAAGATGCCCTGGTTCTAGCGCCTTTCTTTTCTGCTCCTGTATGCATAGGAGACGCATGACAGCGAGGTCGAGACGGAGCGGGTGGACGGTCACGCGCGAGCCCCGCCTTGTTCACCGTCTGGCCGCCTACAGCACCTCCCTCGAGGAGGAACGGCTGCAGAATGAGAAGGACGAGAAAGCCCGGGATATGGAGATGCTGTATGACGCGGCCGCGGCCAGGCTGGACGCCGAAGCCCTCAGAGCCGCAGATCTCGAGCGGGCGACCCCGCCAGGGTGGGTGGCTTTTCACAATGAACGCGGAGACCCGATGATCGCCCCTATCAGACTCCACCGCGCCGTGGGAACGCTAAGAAAGCGGGTGAAGAAGCTCAAGACGGACGCGATACGGGAGCGACCCCGCTATGAGGCAGGCCGCGGGGCCGACGACCGCACGCAAGAGGGGCCAGGCTAAAAGAAAACGAGCAGCCCCGGCTGGTCGGCTTGAAGAGCCAGGGTGGCCACGCCGCACGTCGTCAGGTACGTCGACATAACCATCGACAGGGCGGCCAGGCAGCCGCGCCGTGTGTCGCCCTGGTCGTTCTCCGGGAGCCCCTCCATCTCGTTCCGCAGAACCTGACAGCAGTTGTCCATCGTGCTCCTGGCCGAGTTAGGGTCCAGCGCGTGCAGGTGGCGGAAGAACGACCGCCAATCGGGAAGGTAGTCCGACGAGATCAGTCCCAGCGTCGAATGGTCCGCGCCCTCCTCCGCCAGGATCTCGCCCATCTGTTGGGCGATGTTCACCACCATCCGCTCCAGCCCCACCACCAGCGACTCGTGCTCCCTCATCGCCCGCACGATCTCCGGGTGAGAGTAGAGGAACAGCGTCGAGTGGCGCTGATACCCCAGATCCCGCACCTGCTTGTCCAGCCGCCACAGGTCCACCGGCGTGAACGGGAACCGCGTGGCCGGGTCCTCGAACCGCCCCGAAGTGTTGATGTACTCGGCCAGCCTCACCGCGTCGAACCCCACCACCTGCCGCGTCGGACGCACGAACTTGAACACCCGCTCCGGCGGCGGCAGCGCGTCCATCGTGATCGGGTCCTCCTTGTTCGTCACGCGAAGGGCCAGCCGCCGCGCCACCGTCCTCTTCGCCCTGTGCCACGGAAGCACCACGCGCCTCACCCACCGCTGGATCCGCACCGCGCACTGGTTCGCGTACACGCCGCACTCCAGCTCCCGGTGCGTCAACTGCCGCAGGGGGCGCATACCCTGCAGCAGCGCGAGACGGCGCAACTGCCACTTGGTCGCGCGCCCGTAGTACCGCTGCGGCACCGTGGACGCCGCCCGCACGCTCAGGCGCCACTCGCGGGCGTCCGCGGACACGCGGAACGTTTTGGTCATCTACGCGGACGATGGCTCTAACTGCAGCTGAGAATTGTCTGGGGCGCGGACAAACGCGGACGCGCGGACACAATGCCAATTGCTTATGATGAGTGAGTGCTTGTGATGAGTACAATGTTTGATGGCAGTTTAAATTCATTTGGTTGATTATTGATTACACAATATCCGTGTACACAAAATATATTAGTAGTACTACACGCCTGTCAGAGAGCACATTGGACGAACTAATAGCAGCTCATGCATGACAAGATTGTCAACCTGTTCATCCGACAGGAAACGATACGCCTCATCGCAGGAAGAGCCCTGCCCCTCCATCCCACCACGCCCTGGCAGCTCCTCTGCTGCTGTCACGACCTCAGGCTGACCACCCTCTGGCAGCTCCTCTGCTGCTGACTCGACCTCGGGCTGACCACCCTCTGGCAGCTCCTCTGCTGCTGTCACGACCTCGCCGGACTGACCACCCTCTGGCGGCTCCTCTCGCGCGGGGCGCCTCTCCGCAACATAAAGACGAAACCCGAGGCGGAACGAGTTGCAGACGAGTGTTGCGGAGGGGTCGAACTTGAAGAAGGGGGGTACCAACAAGGGCACACGGAACAAATTCGCCCCCTCCGCCGTGCACATAGGGCAGGGAGTACTCGACGTCACAATGTTCTCAAAGGAAACGCGGCAGTTGTCGCAGAATCCTCCCACATGGACGTGGTGCGGGCCGCCACTGGTGACAAAGGTGTACAGTCGCATATCTCCCTGACTGTTCAGGCGGCAAAACCTGCACGAGAGCAACAAAGTCATCAGCTCCCGCTGATTTTTTTGGAGAGCCTTTTTTACGAGAAGACCGCCCCTACACACAGAAGCTCCCTCTTCCGCCTCGATGGCCATCTGGGCACTTGACAACTGCGTTTCCTGCCTCTGCAGGAAAAAACACAAAAAAATGCATAGATACCGACAGATCTATATTAATGATTATTGTATAGATTAATTAATAGCAGGTCAGCAATGGTATATAATAAAAGAGATTAATGGAAGTTAAAGAGCAAACATATGGCAGTAACAAAAAAAAAAACACACGAACCTGAGGCGCTTGCATATTTGTCGTGGGCTGGCGATCGCCGCAAAAGATCCCCGCGAGTCGTGGCCTGGTGCACTGCACACACGCGAAGAAACGGTGAAAACAACGATGGCTGCGGAGGATCAGCAGCGTACGTAACCCTGGCAGCCACGTTGAAAAAGACACGACCAACGCAGCCACGGATATGAACAATGCAGCGTCGAACCCCGAGGCAGCAGTCGACACGACCAACGCAGCCACGGATATGAACAATGCAGCGTCGAACCCCGAGGCAGCAGTCTACCTAACCCATTATGCATGCAGCAGACACTAGCCATGAACGCAGCAGCACGACCAACGCAGCCACGAGTATAGACAACGCAGCGTCGAACCCCGAGGCAGCAGTCGACACGACCAACGCAGCCACGAGTATAGACAACGCAGCGTCGAACCCCGAGGCAGCAGTCGACACGACCAACGCAGCCACGGATATGAACAATGCAGCGTCGAACCCCGAGGCAGCAGTCGACACGATCACCAACGCATCACAATCGACTGCACGAGCACTGATATAATCGATTTAAAGTATCGAGGCGACGCCGGCACCGACTGCAACCTGATGGCAGCACGCTCAACCTGATGTCCCCCGTGGCTACGACACACACGGCATCCGCCCACGAGGATCGAAATAATGGCGCACTCACCGTGCAGATTGAGGGCGCGCACGCAGCTGCAGGCGCTGTGACAAAAAAAATGAAAATTTACCCCGTCAGTCGACACACTCGCCCGAAGCCCGTGGTGCGCACGTCTCCTTGACAATGCCGGTGGCACTGCGAGGCACTCGACCGCAGCCTAAGCTGGGATGCGTCGACGGCTGCCACGATATTTAGACACTGGCCCTTCGCGCTCAGACCGCCCAAGTTTTGCATTACACGAGGGTGACTGACACTAACTGACGACCCAGACAGCCTTTCGGTTATGTGGGTGTCTCGAGGATCTCTGTGACAGGATGAACTACCATCAGTCAGCCAGCAAGTCGCCCGGTGGATCCCACGAATAAACTGAATCGTAACAGTATCCGTGTGGGTGCGAGTTCAGAACCTTTTTGCACCTGGACCGGGTCGCGATCACTTTCGGATCGAATCTGTCACAGAATCGCCGTGGGAACGTGATCTCGAGGAGATTCTGCCAGGGCGCCGCGCCGACGGCAGCCGTCCCCGAGGACTACAAAGACACGATGGAGGAGTTCGAGGGCACCTTTCGTCACTCAGACTCCTCGGGGCCGCACCCGCCCGTCCAAACTTTATCGTCCGCCCACGAGGCTTCGTCCGCCAAAACCTCCCGAGCCGTCCGCGTTTTCTCGTCAGTCGGCCACCCGTCCGCCCGTTCCCCGTCGGACCGCGAGCACCGGCCCGTATCCCATGGCCTGTCAGCCCGGCAAGGAGAACGCGCCCCTCCATCTCGGCGCCCCGGAGGGGGAAAAGCCCAGGGTCTTCAGGCTCAACGAGGGGCCGCCACCGTCCCGCGTGCTCGTACCGAGGGAGTACGTCCTCAACGCCCTGCAGATGGAGCGCGACATGATGGACGCGAGGGAGAAGTCCAAGAAAGAGAAGGACGCGGCCAGGAAGCGGTACGCGCGGCTGCAGAAAAAGCTGGACAAGCAGCGGGACGAGTTCGCGACCGCCCTGCAAGACAAAGAGGCCGTCATCGAGCTCCTGAAGGGCCGCCTGTCCGCCCTGGAGACGCGAATGGTGAACAGCCTGGCCAGACCGTCACCGCCCCCGTCCCCCGGTCGGCGCGGCTCCTCCTCATCCTCCCTCTCCTCCTCCTCCTCTGACGATGACACCAGCTCGAGTTCGGGCAGTGACCAGGAGGGGTAGGCCTAGCTGAGACCGCGTTTGTCTCAATTAAGGGATTTTTACCCAAATCTGAAAAGGGGATAACCCCGCATGTCGCTTGTCTCGTATCATGTCGGTCGTCTCTAAATGATGATAACAATTAATTAAACGAATCCGTTCCGGTATCGAAATAAAAGGCATTGTGCATTATTATCTCGTCGACATCTCACCGCCCAATTAATAATCCCACGCAATATCGAGCGACCGGCATGAACACCTCCTGCGCAGAGAACACCGCCCCCGTGTTAGAGGGGCTGGGAGACCTCAAGCCCCCCGAGCCCCTGGACCCTCGCCCCCCGCCCCCGCTACGTCTGCCCGTACTCACCGCCGCCGAGGCGCTGCTCCCCGCCCTATTCATGGTCGTGACCGCCCTCGCCATACGCCTGACATTCAAGAACCCTCTGCGATTCTCGTCCATTTGATATATATACGCCGCCACCATCATGGCAATCCGGGACGACGAGCGATGCGCGCAGGCCGCGTACAACGCGCAGGTGCACGGCAGGAGCGAGGTCGTGTGCCGAGAAGGGGAGATAGAAGGCACCTTCCTGCTCGACGACAAGCGCAGAAGGGTCATAGAGGTGAAGGAGTGGGACGACTGGGAGCGCGGGGTGAGAGAACTGGTCGCGTACGGGAGGGGATACCCCAAGTACCTCCTGGAGCTGCACCTGTTCAAGGCCGACACGTCCACCAACGTCACCCCCTTCTTCCTGCGGTTCATCAAGTACGTGTGCAAGTCCCAGAACATAGCCGTCACGCTGGACAAGGACGTGCTGCCCGCCAGACGCGAGACCTGGTGGAGGCGTCTGGCCTGCTGCGTGCGTTCCCCGGACGCCGACTAATCTGTGCGCGTACCCTGTAGTGTGACATGCACAGGAGGGAGAGGGACGTACAGGCCGAGTACAACCAGCGCCTGGGCGGGAGGAGGGAGGTGATCTGCCGAGGGGGCAAGATAGACATACTGGACGACAGGCGCAGGAGGATCATCGAGGTGAAGGAGTGGACCGCATGGATGTCCGGGCTCGGGCAGCTCATGTCGTACGGCAAGGACTACCCCGGCTTCAAGAAGGAACTGCACCTATTCCGCGCCGAGTGGTCCACCAACGTCACGCCCGAGAAGCTCGAGCACATCCTCTCCGTCTGCGGGGTCACCGACGTCGACGTGACCCTAGACGAAAGCGTGGGCCTGGAGCTGACTCGGAAGCCGCCGCCCGCATGGAAACGCCTCCTGTGCCTCGCCTGTCGAGGCCCGCGGGTCGCCGCCGCTTGAGGCTATTTGCGACCGAACAAGCGCCCAAAGAACCCCTTGCTGGGTGGCTCTACGCGGCGTGCGGGTGCCGGTCCCGGAGCCGGTGCCAATGCCCGCGATGGCCCCGGTGCACCCCTGGATGCTTGAATCTGCGCCCACGCAGCCGCGTCTTCCGCGAGCATGCGTTCGCGCTTCTCGGCCCGCTCCTTTGCCAGTGCCCTGGACCTCTGTGCCTCTGCCCGCTGACGCTCTAGATCCTCCACAAATCCCACGCTCTGAAACTGTTCCCTCCCCTGTGCGGGTGCCGGCTTCTTGTACGGATTTACAGGCAGATATGGAGAGAATGGAGCCGGGAACATAATTCTCTCCGCATTTTCCCGCGCGACGATGCGTCTTTCTAATTCTGCAGGTGTATCGCGGGTTCGCGGTTGACTCTCCAGCCAAAGAAAGTCCTCGGCTCCTCCTCTTTCCAGCAACTCGTCGATTTTTTTCTCCCACTCGTCCTGCTCTTCCAACGTCATCCACTCGTACTTGTCCCCCGCGCGCATCCTGTGCCCCCGGACTCTTCGGGTTACGCGCTGCCCTTTGTTGGAATGCACGCTGCACTTGTTACGCCGCCCCTGCGTCACCTTTGAGCACCGCACCCCGTGTTTTGTAAGGGCACTACAACGTCCGCCAGAACGGGAACACCCGCCAGCCTTCGCGCGTTGTCCACCGCGTGCTGTCCGCGTCATCTTAGCGATAGGGGAGAAAAAAAACCCGCAGTCGCCTACCGAAGCAGCTCCTCCAGCGCCTCCTCCTCCTCCTCGGTGTGGCCGGAACGCCTACGGGGCGCCGTCCTGTAAAGCCGCCGGTCGCGGTATCCGGCAGGAGGGGCGGCGCTGTTGCGGCGGAACAGCCTACCCGTGCGCGGATCGAACACCTCGCTAGCGGACCTGCGCGTGCTCGGACCCCCGCGCGGGTCAGGCAGGCTCCTCTGGCGTCGTTTGTCGCCCGCGCGCGGCGGTGCACCCCAACCCGCATCCACGGGGGCGAGACCGCCCAGCAGCTGCTGCTTGCGGGACTCCAGCCTCTCGCGATCCGCGTCCGACAGATCCCCGTACTCGAGCAGGTCGAACACCTGCTGCAGTTCCGGCTCCTCCTCCTCCACCTCCTCCTCCTCCGGCTCGGGGGCGTCAGCGAGGGGAGCGGCCGAACTCCCTCACCCTCCCTGGTCAGCCGCTCGACCACCTCGTCCGCGTGCTCCGGGAAAAACAGCTCCTCCTCCTCCGCCGGCATCCCCTCCATCTGTAACAGCACGTCGTTCAGCTGTTCCTGAAGGCCCGCCTTGGAGTCCGGGTGGACGGACGGGTCCGCGATGAAACGTGCCAGGGTTTCCGCCATGCTCTCCAGCGCGCCTCGGGCGCCGTAACCCCGCACGCGGTGCGCCCTCGCCTGGCGCCCGCTATGGAGCGCGCACCTCTTAGAACCACCGGACCGCGCGCGACGACAGGCGCCACCCGATCGCGTCTTCCCTCCGCACGCTCCGGTCCTACCGACTACCATGATCGATGATACACCGGGATGGGATAAAAATGAAACTCGATTCCGATTAAACGGAGCAATCAGCATGCGTTCAAGCGCGCACGAATATCTAAGCGCACAGTGTCAAGGTCCGCGCTGTCGAGAGGGGCGGGGTCGCGCCAACGAACTCCCCACCGACAGCTAGATCTTGACCCTCTTGGGCCCCACCCTCGAGAACCGGTCGCGGTTCAGGGGCCGGGTCAAGAGCAAGTCATCCCTCATCTCCCGTCTGTTCCTGTCCACGATGCCCGCCGGGGTGGGCCCCTCCGGCGGCTTCACGAACGCGGCCATCGCCCGCTTCACCTCGACCGCCGCCTCGTGAAGGTCCTTGTCCGGCGCCCGGTCCATGACCTTGTACATGAAGAACCAGGCGTTCGCCAGCTGACCGTCGTCCATCGCGTCCCTGGCGCTACCGGCCCTCACGCCGTTCAGCTCCTTGAAGGCCGACGCGCTCATCCCCGTGGCCGCCTCGCAGGTCTTGTCGCCCAGGAACGCCATCACGCTCCCCACGCGCTCCTTGGGGACGACCGAGCTCACCAGGTCCGCCAGCCTGTGCTGCGTGTCCTTCGCGCGCAGGCGCAGGGTCGGGTCGCACTCGCGCACAGGCGCCACGTAGTCCGGCCTCGTGCGACCGTTGCCCGGTCGGGTCAGCACCGCCACCGTGGTGCTCGTGCCGTGGACCGCGTCGTGGGCGTCGCGCACCACACCCATCATCGAGATGTCCCCCGCCATGATGCGGTCCACCCAGTCCATCGCCTCCAGCTCAAATTCGTCACTAATCCAGGCAGCCAGCCTGTTTACCAGCTTGGGGTGGATCCAGATGCCACGGTCTTCTAGTGGTCCATTTTTTACGGCCTCATAAGTGTCTGTGCACATGGGCGTGAATTCACCCCCATTCGACAAACGCTTGTGAAGGGTCCTCACATAGCTCTGAACATGGCCCCACCTCCACCACTCCTTGAAATCCTTTGTGCCGTTTGATGCTGCATGGCACAGGTCCTTTCCTAGGATCTTCTTATCGCTTTTGCGAACCTTGATGTCTTTAGTAATATCAACTCGAAAGCCGGCAGCAGCCTTAAGTCGAAATATCCAAAACTTGTCATTCTCGCTACTCAGCGCAAACAATGCATGTGTGAAAGGGGGGGATGTCACGCTCAGAGCCATTGTCATGATTTAACAACTCACAATATTTTTTAACAGATTTAAACACACTTGTTGAGCAGTCTCCATTCTCATAGCCAGTTTTCAATGAGGTCCATCCATGTAGGGTCTCTTATTGAACACGCTAGCATCCAACGTCAGCTGGATGCCTTGAGATTCGCACGCTTCCTTGATGAGAGCGTGCTGATGAGTAGTGAACCAATCGCTCTTCTTAGAGCTGAACAGATGCAGCCTCCTGGCATGCTCTGGGAAGTCCATCCCATACGCCAGGAGTTGACCAACACCAGTCATCCAACTGCGCATGTCCTTGACCTCGATGATGGACTTTGGGTCGTACGTGACGATGTCGATGTACCCGTAACGGCACTGAACCTCGCACTCCCCATTGACACAGCTGGACAGCCGGTGTTGGATCTCGAGCTCGACCCGGTTGTTGGGAGATTTCTTTATCCACCTTATAAGTTCAGGCAAGGGCGCACGATCACTCCACGTGCCTCTCTTGTCATTATCAGAAGTTTTTACAAACTCCAGGTGACAGCGCCACTCATCGGCCAAGGACGATCGTGTCCAGTCCGTGACATCCTTTTTGCCATTCGACATTGCGCGTGTGAACGCTTTGAGCTGCACCCGTCCGTCGCTCTTCCGCACGCGGACGTCCTTGGACGCGTCCACCTCCATGTCGTCCTGGGGCTTGACAGAGAACACCCAGAACTCGTCCTCCTCGCGTCTGAAGGACAGGTAGTCCGCGTAGGTCCTCTCCGCCCACGCCCTGTCCACCGCGTCCGCCCCCCCTAGCGAATTTACCCGTGTCCCGTCCGCAGTGTCCATGACTGGATCCCTTGTCTCCTGGCGGACGCCTGCCCGGTGCGCGGCACCCAACGATGGCGCCTGTGCCGTCGCGACCCCTATTTATGCCAAATCCCGCCCTGTCAGGTGCTGACGACCCAGCGCCACCTCGTAACGGCTGCCGTTGGATGGGAGAAGCACATCCGCAGTCGGCCTGCGGCGGCGCCTAGAGAGGGGTCGACAATCCAACTCGCGCCCCGCCCCCGCCCGCCCGCTGCTCGGCCCTGGCTTGGATTCTCCTGCACTACTTCTTTTTCTGATGAATCTAAAAATAAATTTATGGCTATAGACCCTCTATGATTCTACAGGTGCATGCACATATATATGAAAAACTATTCAGGCCGGCGTGCAAAAAAGAAGTCGCGCAAAAGAATCCAACCAAACTCGAGGCGTGGCTGTACCCGGACAGGAACCGCCCCACTCGGTCGATGGCCGGTCCAGGTTCGCCGCCTGTCGAGCGTGGATGTGATATGTATGCATGCATGAGTAGACACGGGGGGTCGCGAATGAAAACAGATTGGATTAAAGAAATGGAATAATATTCATTCAACGATTCATCACGACACAGACAGCCTAAGCCGCATCATCTTGTCCAGGATATCATGGGGGCTGTACGCGGGCTTCCTGGCCGCGCGCTCCCTGGCCCTGATGGCCAGATGGACCGCGCACCGCTTGCCCCTAGGTGCGCGCGGCTTGTTGCATTTGGTCCCCTGGGGGGTTATCTCGACGCATCGTGCCATCGCGGCGGTTCACACTAGCGTCAGCGAGAAAAAACGCGGCTCACTCGGCCGCGTGCTCGAAGAAGGGGAAGGCCAGCCTCTCGGGCGCGGGCCTGCGCTCGGCCAGGCAGAGCGGGCACTGGCCGCGGGAGGGGATGGCGTCGTCGTGCAGGTACACGGTCATGCACCAGAGGCAGATGGGGAGGTCGTGGGGAGGGGGCGCGCGCTTCCCCTGGCCGACGGGAGCGTGGACGGGGAGGAACCCCCGCCGCGACTGCTTTTCCATGCAAACCCCGCAAGACACGCGAGCCCCCCCTCGGGCACGCGGTACACGGGCCGGACACAGGGGCGCCCGCCGGCCTGCACCCCCTCCGCGAGCTGCCGCACCCCTGCCGCGTTGGCCGGGGTCACACGCGCGCGTGTCACGACCCCCGGGGCTGCGCCGAGCAGCGAAAGATGGAGGGCGGCCGCACGGTCCTCGGCAATCTTGCAGAAGGCCTCGTCGTTTTTGGCGTGGGAGGGGGCGTTCACTCGAAATTCCAGCTCGTATCCGCGGCATTCCGAGCAATAGAGCGCCTTCCCACCAAAGAAGGTGCAAGGGTCCTTCCAGTCGCCGCAATACTGGCACTGGGGGTACTTTCCCCACAGTCCCGGGACTTTCTCGGGTCGTCGCTCGGACGTGTCCCAGCCACGGGGGGGCGGCATCATTCGAAACATGGTACCTGGCAGCCCCGGATCTTTTCTATGCACGACGCGACCAACGCGGGACCGCGGGCAATCGCGACAGTCCTTTCCTGTCCCTCCGCAGCCACAGAGAATCGTCTACCAGCGAGGACTATCGCCTCTCAGCCACGGGCTCGATCGGGATTTCAAGAAGCATCCACCGACGTAGTCGACTTATTCATTTTGCAAGCGTGCCCACTCCTTATTTCTTTACAAGTCGCCCACCGGTTATGAGGCACCGTCACCGTCACCCACCAGTTATGAGGTACTGGCGCCGGTCCCCACCGACTAAAGGTAATGGCAGCGTCACCGACCAAGAAAGGTACTGGCACCGGCCCCCAATAATAAAGGTACTGGCACCGTCACCGACCCAAAAAGGTACTGGCACCGTCACCGACCCAAAAAGGTACTGGCACCGTCACCGACCCAAAAAGGTACTGGCACCGCCCCCCCAAAATGTACTGGCACCGGCCCCCACTGACTAAATGTACACTGGCACCGGCCCCCACTGACTAAATGTACACTGGCACCGGCACCACGGGCAATTACGATTCATTAATAGACACGTGCAATTACGATGCACCGTGAATAAATGAACTGTCGCCCATTATCTGTCCCTTGTGCATTGCTGAGAGGAAAAGTAAAGCGGTAAAATAGGCACTCCAGCATTCGGCAAAGGAAAAGTGGCCCGTGGTTGAGCGCGCTGACAGATTTTTTATCGTGGGTCGCACTCCATTCGCTCTCTCTCTCGCGGTTAGCGGCGACGTTACCTACCTGAAAACCTGGTTACCTGGCCTGGCAGGCAATCCCAACCGGTTCTCGGCCGCCTTCTCGGGTCGCTGCGTCTCCTCGAGGCGTGCGACGTTCAGGGCCTTACTCCCGAGGCGTGGGGCGTCGATCCTTTGTTTTATCAGGGCGTGGGACGCCGGCCTTTGTTTTGTCAGCGCGCGGGGCGTCGGCCTTGATTGTTTTACCGGGGCGCGCGGCTTCGGGTCTCGTTTTACCGGGGCGTACGACGCCATTCTCCTTTCACCAGGGCGCGTGACCTAGAAGCCGTTTTATCACGCTATGCCAGCATTCCTGCGCACGAGCACCGGACGCAGGACCGTCGACCCGTTCATCCCGTGGGTGGACGACCTGGACGATGACCTGCTCGAGGTATTCGTCAAGAACATGTGCAGGCTGGACCGGAAGGCCTGCATGTTGATGATGCTCACCTCCAAGGCGGCCTGGGAGGCCCTGTGGCCCACATACAGGGAGCACCACGCGCGGGCCACCGACGAGGCCGACCGGCGGTTTGTCCACCGCGTGTGGAGGGACCGGGTGCTGACCCCTGGGGACCTCTCCTTCGCCGGCGTGCCCGTCCTCAGGGTGACAGTGTACGATGCCGACTCGCGGCTGGAGCCCCCAGCGACTTTGTGCGGGAGGAGGACTGCGGCCTGATGCCCCACCTGGTCGAGTGGAGGAGGCTCGCCGCCTTCGTGCGGAAGGTGCCGGGGGTCGTCATCTTCCTCCTCGACGCGGCCAAGCGCAGGGATGGGTGGGAGCTCTCCTTCGACTACGCCGTCCTGGCCGGCCTGGTGGTCTGCGCGGCGGAGGGCGTCTCGCTCCCCTCGTGCCGACTCCTCCTCGTGTTGCGCTCCAACTCGAGCTTCGCCTACGCGGTGGCCCCCGCCGCGATCCGCCAACCGCTGACCCAGGCGCTGGCCAGGTGCGGGGGCAGCATAGACTTCCTCGGGGCCCAGACCATCGCGCTGGGGGCACCTTTCGCTATGCCCTGTCGCAGGTGCGAGCCGGCGCAGGCGGCACGGCCGTTTTCATGGCGACGGCGAGAGGCACCGTCGTCATGGGGGCGCACGACAGCGTGTCGACCTTCTACTTCAACCAGGACGTGGGGGGCGTCGACCTCATCAACCCGGTGGTGCACGAACGGTACAACGCGCACTGCCGGGACAACGGCCGCGGCATGGCCCCCTGCACCTGCTTCACGGAGGACACCCGGCCCCTCCTGGTCGGCGAAGGGGACGTGACGGCCGTGAGGGGGGCGGTGGACCTGCTGGTGGACGACTCCCCCACCGTCCCCGCCCAGCAGGACGTCCGCGTCCGCGTCACCGATGGGCGCCCCCAGGCGACGGTGCGCGTGGTCGGGCGCACGCCGAGGGAGGGCCAGGCGGGGGACGCGGTGTTGAGCGTGCACGGCCGCGGTCTCGACGTCCGGGACGCGGACCTGGCCGAGTGGAAGGAGCGCTGGCCGATCGTGCTGGCCTCCGACGTTCTGTGCTGACCCGATACGTTCTTCTGTAATCTTTTATATATTTATTTATTCATCAATAAATTACAGTTTCTGTGGCGTGTCACTCATTGGGCGTCATTCCCACTACTTGCACTTGGCGAAACCAATCGAGAATATCTTCTTGGCCTTGCACCGCGCGCTCAGTTTCTTGTTGAATATCGCGCCGAAGAACGCGCCGATAGGATTGTGTTTCAGCGCGAAGTTCACCGGTTTGCCCACCACCTTGGCCAGCTTCTTGCCCCCCGGCCCCATCAGCCCCAGCACGCTAGACACGCCGTCGGCTATCGACAGCAGAGGGTAGGAGGACGCGATGTACGCCGCCTTCTGCCCCTCCACCAGCGCCGTCCTCAGCACCGCCTTGGCCCTCCGCCGCCGCTTGCGGCCCTTGTCCTCGCCGCCCGCCGCCGCCGCCACCGGCAGCGCGGGAGGGGGCGCGCTCAGGCCCGTCTCCAGAAGCGCCTCGATCGCCTCCGACCGGTAGAGCGGCACGGACTCGTACTCGGGCAGCCGCGCGGTCAGCAGCGGGTCGGGCTTGGAGGCATCGCGCAGGCCCAGCCACAGGCTGAGGGTGAGTACCAGTATCAGGGTCACGATCAGATACGCGCGCATGTCGCACTACCATAGACGCAGCTATAAAACCGATATCGATCACTTGCACTTGGCCTTCCCGAACGAGAAAAACTTCTTGGCCTTGCACCCGGTGCATCTGCCGACAGGCATCCGTATCGCGTATACAGCTAACCGATCTTTTTTAATCAGAAACGTTTACGCTTACCCGCGAGTCCCCGCCTACCAGGCGTGACGACGGTCTTGGCGGCTCTCATGACCCAATCGACGATGGCGTCCGGCCCTCTATAAAGGATGCCCGCGCCTCGTTCTCTCAGTCGGCGCAGTTTATCCATAGCCACGAGCCACGCCCGCTGCAGGTTCCGCTCCACCGCATTGGCCTCCCTGAGATCTCTCCTGTACTGATCAGGGGGGACATCGCCCTTCGCCGACACCTTCGCCTTCGCCAATGCCTCCAACGCCCCGCCGAAACGATACGCCAGCATCCCCGATGCCGCGTTGTAATTATGCTCCATGGCCGGCGTCAGCACTGCAGCGGCTCGTGAGCGGTGTGCGCGTCGTGGGGTGCGCGTTTTGTTTGCCGCCATGTTACAATACGCGCGTGTGTTTTTATATTCCGCGAATATATGTTTACTAAGCCGGATGGATCATTTGCTACTTTTTGGGAGTGACCTTTTCACCCGCACGGCGCTTCTGGCCAGGATCCCCGCCATGATATCTTGCACGTGCCCCGGCCAATCTCTGACCCCCACCCGCGCCCAGATCCGGGCCGCCTCGCTCTCGAAACGGGCGCGCGCGTCCGACAGCGACACCCGGCGCCTGAGACCCACGGCGATGAACCAGCGGGTGGTCTCCTCCAGCCAGCGCTTCATGTAGAAGTATTCCTCCAGCGCCGCCCTCTCGGCCGCCCGGTTGATCCCCTTGCGCGCCATCTTCAAATAGCAGCACGCGAAAAAAAACTCGCCCGGACCATCAAATTTTGTGTGCCGTACGTCATATACGAGCGGCCCATGTCGGCGATCGTGCACGTGGAGGGCGTGCCGGGATCGGGCAAGACCTTCCTCTGCTCCATGCTCAGGATCAAGGCCAAGTGCGTGGACACGGACGACCTGTGGGCCAAGGCCGACGACATAGCCGACGAGAGGAAGCGAGACGGGCAGAGGGCCGTCAACAAGCGAGCCCTCGTGAACCGCATGATACGAGAGCTCGTCAGGGACAGGGAGCGAGACCGCCCGCTCGTGTTCGTCGGCCTGCACGCGCCCCCCAGGGCGAACCACAAGTTCTTCATCCGCCTCGAGGACCACCCCGCCGCCTACCGCCGCCTGCTCCTGCGCGAGGTGGACAAGTACGTCACGCGCGCCGACGACCTGCGCAGGCACGTGCGCGAGGTCGCGGACCCCAGGGACATCGACATCCCCCGCGTGGCCAACCTCGCGAGCATACCCTCCAACTACCCCGACTTCGTCCGCAACTACAAGCAGAGGAGGGACTACATGAAGGCCAGGGGCTACAAGGTCGTGCCCCAGGACGCGATCGCCCGCTTCATCGACGCCCTCGGGGAGGAATGAACACAAATATCTCTGCGTATCGTGCATGACTCGCTCGCATGACTAAGTGCACTTCTCTCACATCCAAGGGCCTCAGGTGCCGCCGCCCCGCCTCAGGTGCCTGCCATGGTCGGTGCGCCGCGCACAGGGTGCGCGCGTCCAGCACCGAGGCCCAGAACACCTGGGAACGGGGCGAGGAAGCGGTCAGCGCGCCGAATCGGCGCAGGCCTCGTCCGGCCTCCCCCCGCAGATGCAGACGCTCCTCAGGGGCGGCGCCCCGGTGATGCCCCCTCCGCAGTCGAGAACGGCGGGGGTCTTCCCACCCTACGCGCCACTGCCGCCGCCGCCGTCGACCGCGCAGGAAGCGAATGACCGCATGGCGGAAATGATCCACTCGTGGGGGCCGGCTGGCCCGTTCAAACTTCCTCCGCCCGAAGAAGACACCTACGGGTGGCAGGCGGGGGGCATGGAGGGGCCCCCCAAACGAGCGTCCCAGAGCTGCCGCGTGTCAGGTACCGCCTGCACGAGGCGGGCGCTCCACGCGGAATCCGCAGGGGCAAGGTCAGGACTAAGGGCAGCAGCGTGAGGAGGTGATCGATACTATAACCTCATCATACTGATGTATGGAACGTGACAGACGCCAGCACACCATGGAAGAGCTCGTGCGCAAGTACAACGACCAGAGCGCCTACGTGGCCGCGAGCGCCGGACGGACCTTCCGCCCCGTGCCCCTCGCCCGGGCCGCCCGGGCCTGGACGGGCAGGTGCAGCAGGTGCGCCAGCCCCATCTCCCTGCGAGACCGCTCGGCCGTGTTCGGCCGCCCCGGCGCGTGGACCTGCTGGCCCTGCGCCCGCCTGCCCCTCGCCCCCCTCTTCGACGAGCTGGTGGAGGCCAGGGACAGGGCGCGCAGGTGCGGCCTGCCCAGGCCCGTGAAGGCAGACTCCGGCATACGCCCCCCGCCCATCCGCAGGCCGACGGGCGTGCGCCCCGCCGCGTGGGCGCGCGCAGAGAAGATGGCCAGGAACGCCAACGCGCGCATGCGGGCCGACGGGGCCAGGCCGTGTCTGGGCACCGCGCACGTCACGGCGCTCTACCGCTCGCTCCTGCGCCGACCGCGGTGCGCCCTGTGTCGCAAGCCGCTGGACATCGGACCCCGCGCCAGGAAGGGGGACCGCCCCTCGCTCGACAGGCGCGACCCGGCCGACAGGAGCTACTGCGGGCGGAACGCGGCCCTGCTGTGCTTCGCCTGCAACCACGCAAAGCGCCTGCGCGACGGACTGCGCCTCTACCGCCTGCGTCTCCGCCGCGCAGGCTGTCGCTCGGGGGGGTGAATGTAAAGAGGCGATTCGGTCTCCTCGAGATCCTCGGGATCGCTCCCATGATAGTACGTATAGGCGTGGGCCCCGGGGAGGCGGATCCAAGGAGGGTGCCGGCCGCCTGCGCCCAGTACCACCCCCCGCTCTCGCCCCCAGCGACCCCCGCCACGTGCATCAGCACGCCCCCCTTGCCCGCCAGCACGCCGGACCACAGGGCCAGGTCGTCCGCCACCGGGCAGGGGCCCGCCAGACGGGACGCGGCGTACGGGGGCAGACCCTTCGCCGCGAGGAACGCGTTGAAGGCGTCCGCCAGCTTGCCCGCCGCCGGCCACTCCTGGATGTGCGACGACGGCTGCACGCACGCGCCCACGAACTCGCACATCAGACGCGCCTCGGACAACCAACCCGGATGCATCATGGCGCGACACTGATATGCCGAACGACGAGATTATTTTAGCGCGACCATAAACGCACGCACACCGCCAGCGGACTTGCCGACGTACTCACACACTCGCACACTCGTACTCTCGATCACGGACTCGCGCGCGGGGGACAGACAATCACGCGCGGGGGGAACAGGGAAACAGACAAGCACTCGGCGCGGAACGGGGGGGACACGCTGCGGGGTCCCCAAGCACTCGGCGCGGAACGGGGGGGACACGCAGGGGGGAACAGGGGGAAAAGAGGGGGTCACTCACGCAGTTGCTGGGAAGGGTTTAGGGGTGCCTTAGCCACGGTGAAAGCCACCCTAAAGCCTTCCCAGCAACTACGTGAGCTACCCCCCCAGAGCCTCTGCAGCCCCCAGTCCCCCTAGACCCCCTAGACCCCTTGGACCCCCCGGAGCCCCCGGTCCGAACAGAAGTCCTGTAATCTCCACCGCCGCCGTCGCCTGTCCCGGCCCTGGGAGGCGGCGAAGGGGCAAACGAGGGGGGAGAAGGTAATCCACCTCCGACCGGCGAGAGGGGCCGGAGAGGCCCCGCCAATTTCACTCGCCCCCCGCCCCGGCCCTCCCGATGGGCGACGCTTGCTTGGATTCTCTTGCACTACTTCTTTTTTAGACTCTTTCAAAAATAATTATATGGGTAATGAAAAATTGCAAAGGGTATAGGCTATATATAGGGCTATATATACAGGAATAATATTTCCCGGGGTGGCTGAAAAAGAAGTCGTGCACGAGAATCCACTCCACCTCCGATGGTCGGGGGCGGCGGGAGAGGTGGCGGCAGGTTCGCTCGCCCCCCGTCCCGGGTCCGTCGCGCCCCGAGTCTGGATGTGTTTGAAACGTCCTTTTCCCTCCTGGAGGGGCGGCGCGGGCGGGTGGGGGGTCGAGGGTGGATGAGAATGCGTGGTTTCGGTCGGGCTTCTTTTGGGCTCGGATCCGTTCTGGACAGTCTGCGTCCCGGCGCCCCCCGGGCCGGGGTTGGGAGGGGGTTGCGCTTAGGGGGCGGGAAATAAAATGTGGGGGTATGAGTATGGAGACCTCCGCCTGCTGCGAGTGCGGACGCGCCCTCCCGATGAACGGCCCCCCTTCCTTCTGCGCCGAGTGCCGGCGGGCGATCCCGCCGCAGCCCAGGACCCTGGAGGACATCCTGACCTGCCACGACTGCCGGCGCGGCATCCCGCTGGAGGGCTGGGACCCGGACGACAAGGAGGACACGCGCGCGTACATGCGGGGTCTGGTGCCGGCCATGTGGCCCGGCCAGGAGAGCGGCCCGTGCCTGGTCTGCCGCGGGTGCCACGCGAAGGAGGCGAGGCAGGAGGAGTGGGAGGACCCTCCGCCGTTGCTGGACGAGCCGTTGAGCGCGGACGCCATGCTGATCCTCTGCATCCTGAAGGGCGTGAAGCTGCCCTCTAAGTACGAGTGGCAGACCCCTCCGGCCATGTGGGTGGTTCGCGACGGGGGAGTGGTGCTGGCCAGCCCGGCGACCCTGGGCCCGGCGGGTGAGTGACGGATGCGAGTCTGGTGCCCGCGCCCCCCGGGCCGGGGTTAAGAGGGGGCTGCGCTTACGGGGGAGGGAATAAAATGTGGGGGTATGATAACAGCGGCGACGGGCGAGAAACGGAGATGGCAACCCCGGAGTTCTACGTGACGAACGACGCGGAGGACAAGTGGCGCCAGAGGGTGGGGTCTTCGGTGCAGACCTTCAACTCTGCCCTGCGGTACAAGTGCGCGAAGACGGGGAGGGGGTTCAAGCGTTTCCGCGAGTCGAAGGCCCGCGACATGTGGGACGGCAAGTGCGCCAAGTGCGCGACCCCGATCCGCTTCCACTCGTCGGAGGAGGTCCCCCGCATGGGGATCCTGGTGCGTTATCTGGTCCCGGACGGCGCGGGGCTGTCTCTGACCGAGTCGGCGACGGGCATGCCCCCCGAGTGGAGGTGCGGGCGTTGCAGGGTGGGCCCTCTGGAATCGGAGTACGACGAGCTGAAGCACCTCAGGATGGAGGAGGAGTACCTGCGCGCCCGGAAGGGGCTGCCCATCCCGGACGACTCCCCGCCCGTGCTGCCCTTCCCGGAGGCGGCACCGGCCGGGAAGCGGCCCAGGAGCCCTTGCCAGCATTACGGGGAGTGCCCCCCCGATGTCGACCCCGCGGTGTGGTCGCACGTGAAGAAAGCGTTCTACGGCGTCCAGTCGAGGGTGAAGAGCGACCTGCCCCTGAGCTGGCAGTCCACGCCCCACGGGGAGCGAGACCTGTCCCCGCGCCTGCTGGAGGCCGTCAGGAAACTGGAGAGCCAGGAGTGGCACTGCGGCCACTGCGAGGGGCGGATGTCGCTGGACTCCCCTGAGCTCGCCCCGTCCCCCGACAAGACGGACACGTTCGACAGGACGTACTTCCCCGACAACTACAGGTGGCTGCACGCGGGGTGCAACCGGGCCAAAGCCGTGGACGACTCCATAGACCAGTGCAGGCGCAGGATGGCGGAGTACGAGAAGCTGCCGGACCCCGTGGAATGATGAACGCCGTATGCTAATAAAGACACCCCTCGTCCAATGCCACGTGTCACCTCATCGCTAGACAGTCCCAAAGCAAAAAGGGCCGGTTCGCCAGCATAAGGGGCTGGTTTCAAACAGGGTGGGCCGGGTTTGACAGCATAAGAGGCTGGTTTCAAACAGGGTTCGCCAGCATAAGGGGCTGGTTTCAAACAGGGTGGGCCGGGTTTGACAGCATAAGGGGCGGTGCGGTTACTGGAAAAAATATCTAACCCCATGGTATAGGATATACCTGAGAGTCTAGGCCCTACCGGCCCTGTCCAGGGCCTGCCATGGGACATGTCCCCGGGACTGATCAGAAACGTTTCTGATCAGTCCCGGGGACATGTCCCATGGCAGGCCCTGGACAGGGCCGGTAGGGGCCTAGACTCTCAGGTATATCCTATACCATGGGGTTAGATATTTTTTCCAGTAACCGCACCGCCCTTATGCTGTCAAACCCGGCCCACCCTGTTTGAAACCAGCCCCTTATGCTGGCGAACCCTGTTTGAAACCAGCCTCTTATGCTGTCAAACCCGGCCCACCCTGTTTGAAACCAGCCCCTTGTGCTGGCGAACCTGGCCCTTTTTGCTTTGGGACTGTCTAGCGATGAGGTGACACGTGGCATTGGACGAGGGGTGTCTTTATTAGCATACGGCGTTTATCATTCCACGGGGTCCGGCAGCTTCTCGTACTCCGCCATCCTGCGCCTGCACTGGTCTATGGAGTCGTCCACGGCTTTGGCCCGGTTGCACCCCGCGTGCAGCCACCTGTAGTTGTCGGGGAAGTACGTCCTGTCGAACGTGTCCGTCTTGTCGGGGGACGGGGCGAGCTCAGGGGAGTCCAGCGACATCCGCCCCTCGCAGTGGCCGCAGTGCCACTCCTGGCTCTCCAGTTTCCTGACGGCCTCCAGCAGGCGCGGGGACAGGTCTCGCTCCCCGTGGGGCGTGGACTGCCAGCTCAGGGGCAGGTCGCTCTTCACCCTCGACTGGACGCCGTAGAACGCTTTCTTCACGTGCGACCACACCGCGGGGTCGACATCGGGGGGGCACTCCCCGTAATGCTGGCAAGGGCTCCTGGGCCGCTTCCCGGCCGGTGCCGCCTCCGGGAAGGGCAGCACGGGCGGGGAGTCGTCCGGGATGGGCAGCCCCTTCCGGGCGCGCAGGTACTCCTCCTCCATCCTGAGGTGCTTCAGCTCGTCGTACTCCGATTCCAGAGGGCCCACCCTGCAACGCCCGCACCTCCACTCGGGGGCATGCCCGTCGCCGACTCGGTCAGAGACAGCCCCGCGCCGTCCGGGACCAGATAACGCACCAGGATCCCCATGCGGGGGACCTCCTCCGACGAGTGGAAGCGGATCGGGGTCGCGCACTTGGCGCACTTGCCGTCCCACATGTCGCGGGCCTTCGACTCGCGGAAACGCTTGAACCCCCTCCCCGTCTTCGCGCACTTGTACCGCAGGGCAGAGTTGAAGGTCTGCACCGAAGACCCCACCCTCTGGCGCCACTTGTCCTCCGCGTCGTTCGTCACGTAGAACTCCGGGGTTGCCATCTCCGTTTCTCGCCCGTCGCCGCTGTTATCATACCCCCACATTTTATTCCCTCCCCCGTAAGCGCAGCCCCCTCTTAACCCCGGCCCGGGGGGCGCGGGCACCAGACTCGCATCCGTCACTCACCCGCCGGGCCCAGGGTCGCCGGGCTGGCCAGCACCACTCCCCCGTCGCGAACCACCCACATGGCCGGAGGGGTCTGCCACTCGTACTTAGAGGGCAGCTTCACGCCCTTCAGGATGCAGAGGATCAGCATGGCGTCCGCGCTCAACGGCTCGTCCAGCAACGGCGGAGGGTCCTCCCACTCCTCCTGCCTCGCCTCCTTCGCGTGGCACCCGCGGCAGACCAGGCACGGGCCGCTCTCCTGGCCGGGCCACATGGCCGGCACCAGACCCCGCATGTACGCGCGCGTGTCCTCCTTGTCGTCCGGGTCCCAGCCCTCCAGCGGGATGCCGCGCCGGCAGTCGTGGCAGGTCAGGATGTCCTCCAGGGTCCTGGGCTGCGGCGGGATCGCCCGCCGGCACTCGGCGCAGAAGGAAGGGGGGCCGTTCATCGGGAGGGCGCGTCCGCACTCGCAGCAGGCGGAGGTCTCCATACTCATACCCCCACATTTTATTTCCCGCCCCCTAAGCGCAACCCCCTCCCAACCCCGGCCCGGGGGGCGCCGGGACGCAGACTGTCCAGAACGGATCCGAGCCCAAAAGAAGCCCGACCGAAACCACGCATTCTCATCCACCCTCGACCCCCCACCCGCCCGCGCCGCCCCTCCAGGAGGGAAAAGGACGTTTCAAACACATCCAGACTCGGGGCGCGACGGACCCGGGACGGGGGGCGAGCGAACCTGCCGCCACCTCTCCCGCCGCCCCCGACCATCGGAGGTGGAGTGGATTCTCGTGCACGACTTCTTTTTCAGCCACCCCGGGAAATATTATTCCTGTATATATAGCCCTATATATAGCCTATACCCTTTGCAATTTTTCATTACCCATATAATTATTTTTGAAAGAGTCTAAAAAAGAAGTAGTGCAAGAGAATCCAAGCAAGCGTCGCCCATCGGGAGGGCCGGGGCGGGGGGCGAGTGAAATTGGCGGGGCCTCTCCGGCCCCTCTCGCCGGTCGGAGGTGGATTACCTTCTCCCCCCTCGTTTGCCCCTTCGCCGCCTCCCAGGGCCGGGACAGGCGACGGCGGCGGTGGAGATTACAGGACTTCTGTTCGGACCGGGGGCTCCGGGGGGTCCAAGGGGTCTAGGGGGTCTAGGGGGACTGGGGGCTGCAGAGGCTCTGGGGGGTAGCTCACGTAGTTGCTGGCCGTGCGTCTCAACGTGCTGGGAAACAAGGTGGCTATACTTCTCTTGCTGGCCATGCTTTGTATATGTGTAAGCTATGCTTACGTGTGTGTTCTCTGTAGATTTGTGGATCACAGCCACTATGCATCACAATCAATGTGCTCTCAAGAATGCTAGCCATGCTTATGAGGATGGCTGCAAGCCATTTCTCTTATGGCTTTGCTGTATTTCGTGTTTGCGCTTACAGTTCTGTTTTGTTGGTTGGTTTTTTAACGGGGTGATGTGAACCTGCAGGGTTAGAACATTGTGTTATTATTGCTGGTTGATTGAGGCATTGCTGCCATTCGCCGACTGTATGAGGGCGCACAGGCAGTAGTGCGGACTGCGGAAGGCACCACCCCACCATTCCCCCTTCACCACGGGGTGTGGCAAGGTTGTGTCCTGTCTCCATACCTGTTCATTATTGTCGTGGACCACGTCATGCGCCAGGCACGTGCGCGCTTTACTGCTCTTAAGGGGTTCGAGCCAGGCTTGGACATCCTTAACGAGCGTGGGCACGGCGGGGTTAGCACGGGTTACCGCCTGGCTGACCTGATTTATGCGGACGACACCACCCTCATCGCGCGCCCCGAGCACATTCAGACCTGGCTGGACTGTCTGGGCCTGGAGGCGAGGGCGGTGGGGTTGGAGATTAGTGTCAAAACTGAGGCGATGGTGATTGGGGCCTCCAGTCGCCCACCGCTGCCGCGCCTGCTCGATGGGACGGCGGTCCCATTCCGCGACCGCTTCAAGCTGTTGGGGAGTTGGCTTCCTGACACTGCCGACGATGTGGACACCCGCATCGGCCTTTCCTGGGCCAAGCTCCGTTCGCTCAACACCTACTGGCGCTCCAAGGGCCTGGACGAGCACCGCAAGCGCATGCTCTTCAAGGTCCTCGTCCTCACGGTGCTCACGTATGGCGCCGAGGCATGGACACTCACGGCCGCAACACTGGCAGCCAAGCTCGACGGCACGGTAACCCGGATGCTCCGACAGGTCCTGAATGTCGGGTATTCTCAGCGTAGGTCATTAGAGTCTTTGTATCACGGTATGCCGGCGCGTATTTCGGACGAGATTAGGCAGCGTAGGATAGCATTTGTAGGACATCTTGCTCGCACCAGCCAGGTCGACACCGCCCTTGGTCTGGCCGGTCCCCAGCGGCTCGGCCAACCGGGGCGGCACATTTTGACCTGGCCTGGCCCCAAGAACATTCCTAAAAAGGTAGGGAAACATGCCATGACCTATACCCAGATGTTGCTGGACGACCTAGTGGTCCCAGCCCAGTTTGAGCACCGCATCCACTCTCTCTCCCGTCTTTGGACTGCCATGCAGGACAAGACGCGGTGGAAGAAGATTGTCAAGGCGCACACGCCAGCCCCTGTGGGCAAGCCGCCTCCCCCCAAAAGGAGGAGCCGCTTTGATGAGTAGCGTAGATAGGCTTTTCTAGACTAGCTATAGCTTAGAGTTAGGTTAGTTCGATTACGCGGCTCCCTCCAGGCCTCCACACCACCCATCCAACCTGGAATATGTGCTACATGATCTCCCAACGGAGACATGTTATAATTTAATTTAATTTAATTTTTAATTGAGGCATCATCCTCTACTCTAAGTCAGCATAGCACGTGTATATGAGCATGCTGTTTATGCACCTTATTGCTGAGCATGGTTTACAACCATGGTGAGGTGTGGGGTGTGGCTAGCATGTACGAGTCACCCATCTAATCCCACATGTTTCTGTTGCTATTGAACGTTGCTTGGGCCTCTAAACATTTCTGTTATTACCAATGAAGATTGCCAACTATGCTACCATAGTGTGGTGCTGCATGCTATGAATGACCTCTCTAGTACTCAAGGCTCATGCTCATCTTGATCCTGCATTTGGTGGCTGTTTGTATAACTCAATTGGCAGCCGTCTATGTTAGGATTCTGATGATTTGTGGTGGGCAGGTGATGAAAAGGGTTATGTTTGAGCTCATGCCAGTCTATACTAGGTTTGAGGGGTGGCAGTTGAGGACACTAGTTTATGCCATCAGTCTAGCTCAGAATGGCCTGAATTTTGATTCCAAGATAGTTTGCATAATCAATGACGTGCTGGCACCTTGTTTGCCCCACTTGGTGGTGGGCAAGGTTGTGATTGGTGCAGCCATTTGGCATAAAACCGTATTTTCGTGCATTTTTTTTTTCATACAAAAGTGTTGGCTGTTCACATACGTGGTCAGAATGAGCTGAAAATTGGTGCCATTGATATTCCCACCCTGTGGAAGTTATTTTTATCTCCCTGGGCCCAACCCATGCGTATTTGATTTGATTTTTTTTTTTTAGTCACAAAAAAGACGTATTTTTCGGTAAACTGCATAAGTATGCCCAGACGTGCGATTTTGGTGCTGCAAATTAGCTCCATTCTTTGGTCTGGGTGGGGATTTGAACTTTTTATGGTGTTTGGTACACAAGTGTGGGGGGGTTGTCCTAGGCAATCCGTGCTTGTAGGACGTGTCCTTGCCAGATTTAGCTCCCTGCACATGTATTGTGATGGGCCTTGAACTCAACAAGTAGTGGGATGCATGCCCATGCACCAAGGGTCATATTTATGGTCCCCCATCATCATTTGCATTGCCAGCATGGGTATTGAGTGCAAAACATGTGTATTCAATTTTGGGGGGGGCAGGTCCGTCCGTCCAGACAATGAAGTGAGTGATCGACGCTGTTTCTGACGTATGTACACCCACCCCACCAAGTTAGGTCTTGGGAGTCGTGGTCCCTCAACGGGGATACGTGACTAATTAATTATTAATTAGGTCTTGGGAGTCTGCAAGCGATCAATTTGAGTGTTGAGTCGGCGCGCCTTTCTTAATTACATTTCCATGCATGCATTTCCGACCGTGTGGGCAAGCCACCTCCCCCCAAGAGGAGGAGGCGTTTTGATGAGTAGGGTAGTTAGGATTTTTCTAGACTAGATAGATTAGCGTTAGGATAGTCAGATTACGCGGCTCTCTCCACTCCACCACCCATCAAGGAATATGTGCTACATGATCGATCTCCCAACGGAGGCATGTTATAATTTAATTTAATTTTAATTTAATTTAATGCATGCATGCATGCACGCAGTTAGTGAGACATTATGAACGTTATGCATGCATGCAACTGTATGTTATAGTGCAATATCCAACTTCATGCACTGATGTCCCACTACCTGAGAAGGGAAAAAACTCTCAATGTGCTGAGGTTTCCATAACACGCGCAAGCAGTTTCAATGCATAATGAATCCATTGGATCAATGCATGCGCTGCCGCACACCAAATTTAGCTACGCGTGCATCATGAGACCTAGATGTCTAGGCTAGTCCAGGAATTTAGTTGTCTCACTTAATTAATTAATTGATTAATAGACACGTGACGCATAAGTCCTCACGTGGGAGGGTAACATGGGATGGAATGGATGGTGTAAGCTAACTAGGTCCTAGAGTTACAGGGTTGTGTGCACCACGGCCCGAATCGCTGTGAATGCCATACGCGGTCACACGCGGAGCCCCCACTTGGGCTGGGTGGTCTCCTTCATCACTACGTAGTTGCATGCCATCTAGCAAGGAGACAACCAGCGCAGGCCAGAAATCGGGAGAATCCGGACCATGGTAGCTCGAGCCTGCCGTTATCTTGTCCGCGTGTTCGAGTCGTTCAGGATGATGAAGATGAATGGTGATGGAAATGTGTATCCTTGTGCATTGCCAATTATGGCTGGCTTACGTGTAGAGCGACTAGATCTATCCTTGTGCACCATCTGCCTCCAGATTACAGACAAACCAGGAGGCTGCCCGGGTGTGCTCAAGCCCGTCACGTCTAGTGTAGCACATGTCCATGCCGAGTCTATCACGTACGAAAAGTCCACGGGGCCGGGGCGGCCCTGCCGCGCGCTACCGGGGGCACCCCAGGTGAGGACATATCGCCCAGGCTGGGCGCGGGCTTGGTGCCAGCTATTCCATCTGTCTCACTTAGTATACATTATTAAATAACTTAATTAATGTCACACAACATAATTAATTAAAATCACATATGTAATAAAATTATAAATTAAATTCAAAGCATGTAGACTGCGTTATGTGGGTACCAATAAAGGAACCTTTTTCTCCCACGAGCCACGACCCACGAGCCTCGAGGTAGCCATGGCTGACGGCGGAGCTCATAACTTTCACGTTTGAGCACCGAATGCGGCTGTGAATATCACAATCGCTTCGTACCTTTCTAAGCACATGCTGATATAATTTCCCGAAGCTCTCATGCAATATATGGCGAGCAAACGCTCCTCCGCGCAACGCAGCCTGGCGGCTGCGCTCGGCCCTGAAAATACGTCTGCAGCTCCGGCTGCAGCTTCGCCCTCCGGCCTTGAAGGCAGCGGCGCCACTAGCCAAGCCCTAGTGGTCGCTCAGCCCCCCGGGCTCGCCTCAATCGCCTGCAGCGTCGCCTGAGCCCCGGGCCAAGCGCAGTCGCCCTGCCGAGCCGACCTGGGAAGAGTAATTCGACTTTGACGCCAGCCAGCCCGGCTTTTTTGACAAGCTCACCCACGACAAGATCCTGACCTACCTGTTCTGGGGATCAACCGCCTCGCTTATTGAACTGTGCGCATGCAAGCAGCTCTTCCACCACCTGGGGTCGTCGCCTCGTCAATGCTTTCCAAGTCAGAGGCGCCCATTCGACTACATCTTCACCGCCCCTCGCCCCCGACTGCAAACATTAATTCGCCCTCTTCTCCCTCCTTGGACGCTCCATCGAGGAGCTCTGGCCCCTCCAGCCCATCACCACCACCTTGACCGAATCCTCCATCCGCTCACTCCTTATTAGGAGGCCCTCGAGCAGCCCGTGGCCCCGGTCTCGCTGTGCACAGATGTGGCGGCCATGGGCAGCACTCTGACTGCCGAGCTCCCCCTCCTGGCTCTCCACCATCTCCACCGCCACCTCCACCCTCCTCGCCTCCTCCACCGCCTGGCACCACCCCCACCTCCGCCGCCATCACCGCCCATGCTGCTCCGCGACAGTCGACCAGCGCCTCAAGGACCGAACGCCATCGCCATCGAGGTGACTCCTGCAAAACACGTACCGCAGGCCTCACCGCCCAGGCGGTGAAGGACATAATTGCATGCCGCCATGCAAGCCAGCCCCTGCTGGCCTGGCTGGCGATGCTCCCCCCGGCCCCCAGATCTGGGCGGACATGCTTAAGCGACACACTGCACCTCCACCATGCAGTGACCTCCGCCGTCGAGCACAATCAATCTGTGCAACCACTCGCAGCCCAGCTCCAGCGGCAGTGAGACGCTTGACCTAGCTCCGCGAGGAGGCCCATGCAGCTCGCCAAGCGCGGCAGCCCGTAAACGTCATCGTCAACTAGAACTTCGACATGGAGGAAGGTGAGAATTCCGAGAAGCTAATTGCGCGTGCGTTTGAGAGAGAAATCCTTGCATGGTCGCATGGGCCTTACTGGTGAGATCGAGCTGGTCGCCCACTGCCTTCCCCGCGCGCAGGGTATGAGGCAGGGGCGCCGCCGGCCGCTCCTTCTCACCTGCGGAACCCGGCGGACAAGATTTCTTTTCTCAGACGCCGCAAGCGGCTCGAGAAGACTCACTTCACGAACCTAGACGACGACTTGACCCTGGCGCAGCAACAACGGCGACGGGAGTTATGGCCGACCTACCTCCAGCTCCGGCAGACCACCGGCCGGGAAAGCCAGTGTACTGTAACAGGGCGGCCACTCTACGTCGGCCACAAGCCATGGCACGCGACCCCCACGACCACCGCGGCCCCAGCGACTCCAGACGCCCCAGCTTAGGGGAATAGTATAAATCAGTATAGTAGTGTAGAATAGATAGACTGTGGCCTTGCACATGTACGCCTCCTACAGGCACTATACCAGCTGATTCAAGAGCATTATTTAGCCATGTACATGTGTGCCCATGATGTGCCACACACCAGATGCTGCCTAGCCTTATTTAGTTATGCTGTGCCCACGTACGCAGAGAGCTACTCTCTGCTGAGAAGCCATGCCCTAGCCAGCCTTAATGTATAGCCATGCTGATCTTAATTCCCCCCCATGACGGGCTACCCTTAGTTGGGTTGATCGAGCTCCGATTCATCATGGTGGTGCAGGTGCCCTTGGCCGCACCTCGAGCAAGTGTCGTTTACATTCCCACCCTTGCAGGAAGTATAGCTTAATTAGTTAGAATGTATTAAAAGCCATGATATGCCCCATCTCTGGGATATGTGCTACATATACTCCCAACGGATCGTTAGGTTCCTAGGTAATTAATTAAAGACCGGATTCAACCTTCAATCAACCCCTAGTAGACATAATCGGAGGAGGGAGGTCGCCATATATATTAAAAATATAATTACTTACAGCAGAGTGAAATCACTCAAACCAAAGCAAACGCCCAGCTATAAACCTATATACAGAGCCATGTCAAAGCTCTATACTACGATAAGACCAATGGAAACGCCTAACGGGAGGAACCTAATAGCCCTGCTGCACCGCAAAATCAGCCCGCGTACGGCGGAGCATGATGTCAGCCATGGCCCGAGTCAGCGCCACCGACAAGCGCTGACGCCAATATGACGTCCAGGTCCGCGCCGACCATGGGGCCCGCTGGCCCTCCAGGTCCAGCCGGTCCTCCCGGAGCCGGCAACACTCCTTGAAGAAGGCGGAGGTCAGGGGCCCCATGGCCCCAAACTCCTCCAGGACAAAGGGCACCACACGATGGTGCCCGACGTCGCCGTAGGCCAGGAGCTTGGCCCGCTCCGCCCGGTCCGCCGTGTAACCTGCCGTGAGGGAGGCCCCAGCCACGTGGCTAAGAGCCAAGGGCCGCGCCACCGAAACGTCAATAAGTAGATGCCGGCCACCCCCTCAAAGTCCAGCACCACGATGTCAGGCCGGTGGTTGGGGGAATAGAAGGCAGCGCCATCCGCATCCTCGGACCGGATGTTCGCGTGGGGGAAAACCGACCGAATCATGGCGAGCACCACCGTCAGGAGGACAGTGTGCAAATACAAATACCAATTCTGATTCTGTTGGCCCCCCATGCAGGCAAGGTAGTGAGTCCCCGTGGGATCCAGCGGCTGCCCACAGCTACCACAAGGCCGCCCGGCCGGAACAAGAGGCTGCGGGGCAAATAGCTGGTGCCGGAGCGCCACCGAGTAGTGGCTGGGAGCCAAGGCGAATGGGGGGGCCATGGGAAGAGCACGAAGGTACGCCGAGCCCACACTCCGCAAGGAAAGCGAGAACAGCCACGCACGTCCCTGGGCGTTGAGGTCCGCGAAAAGAGCAATCCAATCAGCCGTGTGCAGAATACCCGCGTAGGTTTTCTGGTGTTTATCGATGACGCGAGCAGGGAATGCGGCGGGAGATTGAACGGAGGCGACCGAGGGAGTGCCGCGAGGGAGGTGGCGCTGTACCGCCTGAGCGGCACGGACGGGAGAACAGGCCTGCTGGATCTCAGCATAGGCCTCCTGGATGGCGGTGACGAAGGGCAAAGGGCTGCTGGGGTCCAGGAGGTCAGGCGCTGCCGTTGCCAAAAGGGGCAGGAGCCGGCCTATATAGATCGAGCTTCTCCGTAAGCTACTACCGTACCATGCAATACCATAGGATCGAAGGCTCAGAAGCATAGCTTACACACAGTAATAAATATAAAGTTGTCTCACTTCATAAAGTTTTATAACTCGTAGACTGTGTCTCGCGATCAAGCGTACGTAATTAAGATAAGCGAAATGGGTGGTCATATAATATGGAATGTGTGCCTATCAAACATCCAGCTAGTGTTGCATATTGTGTGGGGTTGATATGCAGCGCCCTGGCGCGATTGAATCACGATAAATAAATCGCTATGAAGTGAGACAACTATGCCTTGACGCATGGCGATCCAACGCCGTGGAAGGACTATGATCACGATAAATTATCGCTATCGTCACATCATTGCACATACACACCGGCACGGCGTGCGCTACCCTAGCTATCGAGCGGAGACAGCTAGTGCAATAAGTGCATGCACATGCATGAAGGCATTCCTGCGGTACTGCACACACATCCTTCAAGTTTTTCTACCATTTTTTGGGTACCGACACCGAGAAAAAGACGCACCCCGCGCAATGCATATATATGGAGTAATCAAGTAAAGGCAGTAGGCACAGTGAATATTGTGTAAGCGCCTAAGCGGTGTACATATGTACGCGTGAATTTACAGATCATTGCCGGGGTATATACCTTGTAGTGTATCGTGCATCACATCATGTCATAGGTATCAAGGAGACAACCAGCGCAGGCCAGAAATCGGGAGAATGCGGACCATGGTAGCTCGAGCCTGCCGTTATCTTGTCCGCGTGTTCGAGTCGTTCAGGATGATGAAGATGAATGGTGATGGAAATGTGTATCCTTGTGCATTGAAATTATGGCTGGCTTACGTGTAGAGCGACTAGATGACCTAGACGGTGGGGCCGGAAACAGCATGCTTGATCAGGGCGTGTGTTTCGAGCCTAACTGGCCGGGAGTGTCTAGGCCGGGTTGGTCAGTACGCCGTACGGAGCCGCAAAAATACGGGAATTTAACGCGTACAGGAGGCCTCCGCCGTATATACGCGTATTTATTTTAGAATACGCGATTTGGACTTAGAATTTTTCGGGGGTACCAGCGTGCAGCGGGCACTGGCGCGGTGCCCAGGTTCTGGGCGCGGCGCGTTCACTGCACATTTGAGATTTTTACTACTAGAAGTAGATGCGTGCAGTTCTTAATTCCATAAAGCGCAAGCCTTGCAAAATGTTTGGCCGGTAGGAGACAGCTAGGACTAGGTACATAACGCATAATAACAGTATGCCAGCAAATGCCAGTTGTGCTACTGACGGTGTAATGCAGTATAGCTACGACGAGGCCAGTGCGACTGTGCGACAGTGTGCAGCCATTTTCGATTTGCAGCCATGCCGAAGAAAGGGCCTGAATGGGATTTTGTTGTCGAGAAGAAAGAAGCAGTCACAGATGCTGTTTATAGTAAGAAAACGCTGTATGTGTCGAAGATGCTCTGCTCATTTTGCAACAAGAAGTTCTCCTAGAAGGCGGGGCCAATCAGCGTATTCCGAGTCCGTGCACACTTTGCTGGAATCACAGGGGAAGGGATGTTACCCTGCGACCAAATTCCACCGAATATCCGGAGCAGGTTTATCAGGATTGCTAACAACAAGTTGCAGAAGTCAGACGCCAAGAAGCATCACCATTTGAACAGGGCAATGGCGGAGATGGGAGGGGCTGCGCCTGCTGACTTGTCATCGGTTCCCAACAAAGGCCAGCTGAGCATCACCAAATGGCTGGTTCCCGTCGACGAGAAAGGTGTCCAGCTGCTGGCTGCCGAATTTCCATAAAGCGCATAATACTTATACCATGTTGAGCCGGTGTAGTATGTGATGGCAGTGGCCGGGTGATGGCCGATGGTTGCATGGACCCATGTGATGGATGGGACACTAAGTTATAACTCACAAGTTACTAGCAATAGTATAGTGAGAACAAGGGCTGCATGCGCTGCCGTTAAAAAAGCATGGTCATGCTGGCTTAAATAATTGCATGGACCAACGTGGAGTAATCTCCATGGCAGTGGGGGTGCTGTTGTGCATTTTGTCAATGATGAATGTGTGTGCACATGTGTGTATGTGTATGGAGCTTGTTGTGGGATCCTTGAGAGCATCACTGGTCCTTAATTGTGTCTTATATCCTCTCATGCATTATATAGTGAATGGCTTTCCTTACAATTCCCGTTGCAGCCTGCTCCCCCCTGCATTTAACAAATCATAATCAGATAGGATTGCAGGGCACAAATGGATGATGTTAATAAATAAGCATATACACCAAATTTCAGTTGCAATAACTGCATGACCATCATCAAGAAGGAGCGTGCTACTGTAATTGGGTGACTGACAATGGGACCACAAAAGCTGTCGCGTATTATACCGCCCCGTATTTTACACAGTCGCGTATTATACACCGCCGCGTATTTTACACCCCCCACGTATAATACGCGTATTTTAGGTCTGCGTATTATACCCCGTACACGTATTTGCCAACCCGGTGTCTAGGTCATTAACCCCATAGTAGGTATATTAACTGCTATATTAACCCCTAGGGTCGCGGGCACCATAGTTATAGGACGTACTGTTTTTGTAGATAGCTTGTAGATAGCTTCTAAAGTTAGACTGTCAGGATTGCGTGTACCCTGCATCCATCCATTAAAATTAAAATTAAATTATAACATGACTCCGTTGGGAGATCATGTAGCACATATTCCCGTGGATGGATGGAGGGGGGACAAAGCCGCGAAACCGAACTAATCTAACTCTAAGCTAATCTTATCTAGAAAACCCTACGTCTATTCTACTCAGCAAAGCGCCCCTTCCGCTTGGTGGGGGGGGGCTTGCCCACAGGGGCGGGCGTATATGAGCCTGGACAATGGTCTTCCACCTCTTCTTGTCCTGCATAGCAGTCCAAGCAAGAGCGAGGGAGTGAATGCGATGTTCAAACTGCGCTGGGACCACTAGGTCAGCCATCAACTGCTGTGGGTAGGTCATGACATGTTTGCCTACCTTCTTCTAGGTATGACCTTGGGGCCGGGCCAGGTCAGGATATGCCGTCCTGGCTGGCCAATTAGCCGCTGGGGGCCGGCCAGACCGAGGGCGGTGTCTACCTGGCTGGTGCGAGCAAGATGTCCTACGAATGCTATCCTACGCTGTCTTGAATCTCGTCCGAAATGCGAGGCATGCCCTGGTACAATTAGATTCTAGAGACCTATGAGTGGAAAACCCGACATTCCGCAGGGCCTGGCGGAGCATCCTAGTTATCATTTATCCATCCATTCATCCATCCATCCATCAATCCATCCATCGGGGTCAATGCTCCATGACTCCCCAACGGGAGCACGAGTTTAATTAATTAATTAATTAGTTAATTAATTAATTAATATTAACTGCAAGCGGCACGCTTGCATCGATCGATCAGGTAGAATCGAACTCTAGCAAATTTGCAGCTAGAGCTATACATGCATGCAGACCTCGTTCCTGCATGGCACGAAGACCGATGCACCAAGCTACTGGTTGGTGGTAAACCCTAGCTCACAGTCTGGCGCTACGACCAGATAGCTTTATTGCCATGCTGACCATTGCTTATACGGCGGCTGGCTTGCTTTATTGCCGTGCGCACAGTTCAGCATGGACATTGGACAATGGACATGGAGGGTCATTCAGACCTCGTTCCTGCATGGCACGAAGACCGATGCACCAAGCTACTGGTTGGTGGTAAACCCTAGCTCACAGTCTGGCGCTACGACCAGATAGCTTTATTGCCATGCTGACCATTGCTTATACGGCGGCTGGCTTGCTTTATTGCCGTGCGCACAGTTCAGCATGGACATTGGACAATGGACATGGAGGGTCATTCAGACCTCGTTCCTGCATGGCACGAAGACCGATGCACCAAGCTACTGGTTGGTGGTAAACCCTAGCTCACAGTCTGGCGCTACGACCAGATAGCTTTATTGCCATGCTGACCATTGCTTATACGGCGGCTGGCTTGCTTTATTGCCGTGTGCACAGTTCAGCATGGAGTACATTGGACAATGGACATGGAGGGTTATTGTCATTTTCGACCGATTGCTGCGCAGACTACACGTGCTTGCGCTTCCACGACATGATGTTAACATGGACTGGGGGGGGTGCTTTGCTCTAACTGCCGCTAGTGCCTACTGGCCATGGTACCTTTCTGATGAAAAAAAACATTGGACAAGAGACACGTACCACTGGGCGGACGTGGCATCGAGCTGCCAACTGCACAAAACAGCTCGATGAAAACAACGAGGGATTGTATGACATGGAAAAGCCAACTGCAAGGGCGAATTCCAGAAGGGGGGGGGGGGGCAGGGGGGGGGGGGGGGGGGAGGATAAGACCAGACCATGCAGTGTATCGAGCCTAAATAATTGGAAAGTCCAGCAGGCATTCTGACAAATGACTGAGTGGTAAACCAACCTCACCGAAAATCCTGCCGTATGCAGTTCGGGATAGTATAGTAATCAGCCGCCAGAGAAGATGGTAATGTAAAGATTATTCTTCCCATCTGCACGGGAGTTATGCGGAAGTAATTAACGGAAGAGCATGTCTGATGGCCGCAGCGGCTGCGCCGCCACGGCGCTCTTGTGGGCCAAAACTCAACAGGGGCCTCCACGCCGCAGTGGAAGCTTAGCAGATACCTCAGTTTATTCCACCGTTTGTCAAACCAGAATCCGATACTGCGATGTGTGCGCGCATACTAGCTGTAATGGTCTAGTTGTGTATCGATTTTATTCCTTAGGTGAACCAGAAGCGCTCATTACGCGCGCGTTCATGGTCATTACGCGGTGCCGTGGGCAGCCGTGGCGTGCAAGCCACCTTACATGGGTTGGTAAGCTTTTAGTCATGCGCAACACGTCGCTCGAGTTTTATTAAGTCTTGGGCAACAACGGGCTTTGCTTTTGGAACCATCGCACGTCTAGGGACTCGAGGAATGGTGGGAACAAAAATTTTTGCGCGAAGTTTCCCGCGAGGAATACTGGATCACAGTTTTCCCGGCAATTTGAGTACCGTTCTGTATCCCCCTGCCTTATGAATCCAGCGACTTACATCCTCTGATACTCGAGCGGTCGTTTTTCCGTCGTACGGCAATAGCTTCGTAGCTGCAGCACCGCAGTTGCAGGGATCCAAACGAATCAGCGCGAGCTCGAGCATTGACCAGGCCAAGGAGAGTCGTGTAACAAGAACTTGAACAACAACAAGAGAGTCGCAGTCTCTGGGCGGGGGTGCTCGCGCCATGCACGGCCCCGATTCCCGATTCCCGAACCCCAGCCAGCGCTGGCACTCGCAGCCATTGCTGACAGAGGGAGATACAACAGATATCTACCGAACCGGGGAAGTCGAGGAGAGCCATCGCGCCTGCTCAACTTCCGCCTCGGCAACGCTTCCTCAACCGCTGCTAGAATGGGTGCCGGCAATGGTAAATCGCGTCGCTATGCTTTCTTCTTTTTTGCTTTCTACTTTTATGTAATTTAGATGCGCGCCCGGGGTTAAGACTGCCAGTCTCTTCGTGCTTACAAGATATTTTTGCGTGGCCTGCGTACGGCCCTGCATGAGCGGGCTTTATGCGAGTAATGCGCGAAGCATGTGAAGCCTTGACGCGATGTATTTACGTACTGCTAGCTAGCTGTGCGATTTCCATCTACAATGCCTTTCAGGTCTATGGCCTTTTGGTGTTATGCATGATGCATGCCCCAACCCGACGTTATTTTACTATTCCAGTATACGAATGTAATGCGGTACTTTTCAGGAAAGCCAGTTATTTTTAGCAAAACGTGCAGAAACCTTTGTGCCGGTACACACGGTGGCACGTGCGCCACACAGTGAAGACGTACATTGCAGCACGCGCAAGTCATCTGCAAGGGTTGCCTCCAGTGATCGCGTGTTTGCACATCACAGTTCCATCCCCACTTAACGCCATGACAACAACTGTCCCCTGTATTCCACTCTGACGCATTGTATTCCACTCTGACGCATACATGGCCTCGTGTACGTGCCCTCTGCTTGCTTCCGGTTCTCCCTTTCCCCCCCTTTTCCCCGGGCACTCCGCGGCCTTCATTCGACCCTTTACGTACCCCCCCCCGGCCGGCGCGGCGCGTCCTCAGGCAAGCTCTCCGAGTCGCAGTTCACCAGGATGACGTCGGACGTCTTCTTCAAGAAGGTGGACAAGGACGGCAATAACACGATTGACGTGCACGAGATGTACGACGCGGTGCTCATGGTGTACAACGAGCTCAACAAGCGGCTCACGCACGCTCCCCAGATGCCACCCAGCCGCGCGGCCGTGGAGGAGATGATGAAGGTGAGGTGTTGGGCCCCCCCACGATCATGAAGGAACACGCCCATATACAGCAATCTCCCCCCCCCCTGAACTTTGGAATCTGACCGATGTTCAAAGAAGCGGATTGTTTTTTGCAATTAATGCGAAGTGGATTGTGTCGTTTAGCGCAAAGCTACAGAGTCTGCTGCGTTGCTGTGAAATAGAGGTTGCAGGGCCAGGCTGATAAGATATGGAAACGTCAAAGCATGGCATGGACAGGTCCCCCCTCGCCTGGGACTGGTTTCAGGTGGTCATTGCTGGACGTATGTGCGTAATATAACTGAAATACACTGCTGTTTTGCCGCATGCGTCCATGGGAGACTGGAGCCGGAAGCAAGCATTTTGTACATGTGCGCCAGTGAGGTCACCGAGGCGGAACGGCCTGGTACAAGTGAAAGTAACATCATTTCTTTTACATTCCACCTATTTTATAACACGGGGGAGGGGGGGGGGATTAACAAGGAGGCAGAGTCATCGGGAGGTTTCTAGGGAAGAGGAGAAACTGTGTGCGGTCATCATATACTGCTATAATTTATTGGTTTACTTTGTTAGTTATATCATTCACCGTCTTCTGGAATGTTGGGGTTTCCCTTACCATCTACCCCATGGGCGGTGGTCTCTATCCCCCCACCCCACCCCATTTGCTAACCCTCCTCCCTGCTCTTATGCATTCTCCCCTCTCTCCCCCTCTTGTGCTTTTCGCCTTCGTTTCCGTAGCGGGGACGGGCAGCCCTTCTCACTCGCGTTGCGTCATCCGGTCGCGCCTTCTTCACATTCCTTTCTTGGGGTTGCTTGGCTTTTTTTTCTTCTCCTTCTTTCACCATTCCAAGAGGGTGGACAAAAACTGTGTAGCCAATTCTATCGCCGCACCCCCTCTCATGTTACCAGGACTGGCACTGAAACTCCTTTCTTTGGTCATGTATGCCGATGCGGGGTTGTCTTCACACCCCGCCTTTTTCATTTCCCGGCCCTCTGCCTGTCCCCAGAAATGTGACATTGACCAGAACGGCAAGCTGGACCGGCGCGAGTTCCAGGCGTTCATCCGCCACTTTGTGAACGACTTCTTCGCGCGCATCACCCGCAGCGTGATTATCTGGGGCATCTCCACGCCAGCTGTCGCAATTGCTGTCAAGAAGGCGGCCGAGCAGGTGCCCGCCCTCAAGCCGGTGTTTGAGAAGATCCCCATCTCCCTCTTGGGGCCGATCGCTGCGGCCTCGGGCACGTTCGCAGGTGGCCTGCGCCTTTAAATCATGCACCACGCATGTGTTTTATAGATCAATTGCTTTAGTACCCTGTAGTCAAGAGAACGATCAGTTGTCAAGTGTTTCCAGTGTATATTCGCACGTGCGACATCACTGGCTGATAATGTAAGTTGCCATAACGTGTTGAAAACCATGCGTATGTAATGTTCGCGGTATCTATCTTTCCTGCAAGGTCTTTCCGCGATGCAAAAGACCATAATGAGGTTGTCTCATAGATCATCATGATCGCCATGCGTCCAGGAATAGTTTTCTCACTTAATAAATAGGGTACCCACCTATCCCTCCCATCGTGCACTCAGACTAGCCACATTGGTTTACTTGCTAGCTTCACGTGTGGCTTCGAGACAGCGTGTGCTAAGGTCAAGTAGTGTTGCTGGAGATAGTCGCACGCAAACGCGACAAAGGAGATTAATTAATTAATTAGACTCGTGCTCCCGTTGGGGAGTCACGGAGCATTAACCCCGATGGATGGGTGCAAACAGTCCTACCGGTCTAATCTCAAGGAGACAAGGTCTAATCTATCTACAACAGCTATCTACATGTAGTCTAAATCTATCAACTCAATCAACAAAGGAGATACGGTGGTCCACGTCGGCCTCGGAGCTGGGCAGTGAAGCTAACCAGCAGCTTGACGCGGTCCCGTTACACTGGACGCGAGAGCCATCAGGGAGGAAGAGGTCGGGGGGTGGCTGAGTGAGCCCAACGTACCGCCAGGGCCTCTGTCTTCTTGCTGACCTCGAGCCCCACCACTCATCGGTTGCGACGCCGTCAACCCATGTGAATTAAGACAACTATATGAATGAATGAATCTTGTTACCTAGACAAACTTTAGGGCGACTAGGGAGGAATAGTGAGACAACTATTCCTGAAAGTGATACAAAATGTTTAGTTCGCCGAACTGCCACAGATTTGTGTGTGTAGTTGCAATGTTGGCATTTTCCCCCTTGCACCCACGTCTGCACAATGTCCGAATTTTCTGCATGTCAACCTGCAAGTTTGCGGTTCCTGAAAAAAGAATTACTTGCCTGCACTGCCTACTGATGCCTACACCGATACATGAACGCAGAATTTATTGCGAAGTCATTAAAAAAATTACGCTACACAAACGGGAGAACCTGTCCGCGGGCAAAGCAACCCAGAGCAGCTACACTAGCAAACTCCTTCGCACCCCATTTACTCATGGCGGTGGTCCTGCACGCCCACATCGGCGGCAGTCACGGAGATATCGACGGGCGGCCGCAGCTTGGTGCACTCCTCAAGCGCGGCATGGACGGCGTCCTCGAGGAACTTCTTCTTGCGCTCCTCGTTGATGCCGGCGCCCTCGTCGACAGCTGGGTAGCACTGCTGCGAGAGCAGGTAGTCGAAGCGGGGGGCCCACTTGCGGGCGCCCAGGCGCGCGGTGGTCGAGCAGTTGTCGATCATGAACGCGACGCCCTTGGCGTGCATGTACGGGTTGAGCGAGTCGACAGCCTCAATGATTGACTCGTTGCAAATCTCCGAGTAAGAGTGGCCGTGCACGCGCAGCACCTCGATCTGGCAAGCAAAACAGCGGCGACGGAAATCATACACACACAGATGAAAGGGACACGTCAGCCCAGTCCAGATCCAAAACATTAAATAAAAAATATCCCAAAAGTCCCAAATTTGCAAGTCAGACGATCAAGTGATACCATCTGGCAAGAGAAAAACTGGCCATAAATGTGGGAGGTCAGGGGGAGGAGAACACTTTTCAGAAGGGGTGGAAGGAACATAAGGGTGAAATACCAAGGAACCTACTGTAGGCACAGGTAACCCACTGGTGCCATCAGTGCGCCCAGTTGACCCAGGAGTGGCTGAAATCGCGAAGGTCGAGAAAAAAGGTCTATGAAGACATGGGGTGGGGTAGCGATAATGGCTCACGCTCGCTCAGCTACCAACCAGCCCTCATTGCTGTGTACAACTTTGCCCCCACCCATGACTCTGTCCCTCCAACAAAAAAATGAGTGTGCGAGCCCATCCGTGCGAAAAGGCCATCAGGCTGTGTTCCTGACACTCCAGGAGCTCTAGCGAGCTCTAGCCTGCACTATGCACTAGCTTTGTGTGTTAAAACACAGAAGACACAACACAGTACCCCCTCACCCACCCCATCCGACTTCCGCATGCAGGAAAGCTTGCACCAAAAAAGCCTGAGGAAAAACAATCCAGCTCATCACCACGGCCTGACCAGCGACAGGGGTGCCTACATGCTTTCCTGACCATAGCGTGCACAAGGAAACCAACCATGGTATCCTCTGTTACCTCCATCAAGTCACAATCCCACCACCACCACCACCCCCGCAATCCCACCTCCCTCATGCCAGACAGGAGGGCCATGCCAGGGCAATGTAAAGCCTACATAAGCAAGAATGCTGCAGCCACAAGAATTCCAACAACCGATTGGGTACATTCAACCGGCATGACAGACCATGGTTGGGGAAAGCCTGAAGTACCAAGCAAACACCACAAAAGCACGTTCAAGTGCCTTCACTTGCCCTCCCGTCAAGCCCTGCACTTCAGATAGCTATGAACCTCCATTCTACACAGTACTGGGCTAATGGCATTGTCTGCTTAAGTACCAGGAAAGACGTGAGGAGCGAACCAACTAGCCAAACAGCTCATAACTAAAATGTAGTTCAAAGTGTTAAGAACAACATCATCAACAGAGCGGCCGTGTTGAAAATAATCAACTAAACACCTCCCCCGTAACCAAAAGCGCGTACGGCCACAGGTCTTCATGATGCTCAAGCACTCCGTTACCCTCCAAACACACACACACATATACACACACATGGGGAACATAAATAACTTCAAAAACTATCATAAAAATTCAAATCTCGAATAGAAAAAGAAGGTCCTTGCGAAGACGTAGTTTTAAGAACAAAATAAAAACGATGTAGGCGGGCACACTCAACATGATCAAATACCGACCCAATTTAAACAATGGGTGGCCTTGCAATGCCCCAGTCTCTGCCACGCACCTGGGACATCATGACGGCGCAGTACACTCCCGCGGTGAACGGGTTCAGCGGGATGTCCTTCTCAACGCGCACCTTGCGCACCTTCTCGCCCACCTTCCACATCGGGGTGCCGTCAATCTTGCCCATCGGGAAGCCCGGGAGGCCCACCTTGGGCTTGAACCGGCGGCCCGCCATGATGACCGACCGGATCTCGTTGCCGCTGGCCACCTCCTCGTAGCACTCGTAGTGGACCTCCATCGCGGGCAGGTAGGCGTTGCAGTAGGCGGTCATGAACTCCTTCTTGCCCTTGTCGTCAAACTTGTTGTAGAGGGCGAGCATGCCATAGCGGGAGATGGTCTTGGAGATCGGGCCGGTGACCGACTCGGCCGTGTTCTTGAACGCGTCCTCTGGGGACATCCCGTGCGCGATGTAGCGCTCGTAGAGAGACTCCACCACGCCGTGGACCGCGCCCAGGAGGATACCGCGCTCGCCGAAGATATCCGATTTGTACTCAGACTCCAGGGTCGTCTGGAACGTGAAGGGCGAGCCGAGGGCAATGGACCAGCCGAGGGCGATGTCCGTCGCGCGGCCGTTCACGTCCTGGTGGACCGCAAAGCTGGCGTTGATGCCCGCGCCGTTCACGCTCTTGCCCTGCTCGTACAGGCGACGGACCGAGGGGCCCATGCCCTTGGGGCACACGGCCACGACGTTGATGTCCTTGCGGAAGTCGGTACCGTCGTTCTTCATGGCGCCGAGCAGGAAACCGTGGGACAGGCCCAGGGTCGAGCCGGGCTTCATGGCTGGCAGCAGCTCACGGTACAGGTCAGCCTGGGCGGCATCGGAAATCAGGAGCATCAGCAGGTCAGCTTCCTTCACGGTCTCCATCACACCGCCGAGCGTTCCCTTCTCCTCCGTGAAACCGGCCTTGCGGGCTTCGTCACGGGACCAGCTGTTCTCACGCAGACCAATCTTGACCTTAATATCCTTAATGCCCGCAGCCTCCAGGGAATCCCGGAAGTTTTGAGCCTGAGCGGGGCCTTGAGAACCCCAACCAATCACACCGACCACCTTCACGCCTGCCAACGCCTTCGACAGCAGGTGGAACTTGTCCCTACCACCGCGCACAATGTACTCGGTATTTCCCGCAAGGACCAGCTTCTCCTTCTCAAAAACCTTAGATTCGAAATTAAGAGCCTCAATTGCCTTGGGGGCAGTCGGGGCGGCGGCAGCCATCCTGACAGTCCTGTCCTTGGCAACCTCACCAGCCAACAGGCGGATCTGGGCAGCTTGAACCTTGCTGCCCTTGAGTCCTACGAAAGAGCGTCCAACCGCAGGCTTAGCCGATGCCCTACCGACGGCAGCCTTGCCAGATTTCTTATCAGCCGCGGAAGCGGTGACGTTAAAAGCAAGAGCAGCGCAGGTAGCCTGAGCAGCGGCCATGGTTAGAATCCCGAGGCCGAAAGGACTTCCGAGTAGTCGCCGCTGTGATGATATCATCGCCAAAACGCCAACGACTGCCTGGGAATTGCACGGGCCGCCCCCCTCGGCCCCCCAAGCGCTGGGCACCTCTCGTATTGCCACCCCAATGCCACACAGGTGTACCGACGTCAGCAGAAGTCCTGTCGCTGTGCATGCCAAGAGATCGGGGGAGTTGTACTCCAAGAGACCGGCGCATTAGTGATAGTAGTAGTAGTACATTAGTGATAGTAGCAGTGTATTTGTTGTTGTTGTTTTGTCCCAAGCCGTAATAGTAGTATTAGTTTGTTCTTTCCCAATGCCGCATATCAGATCTGCGTAGTGTGGGCGGTTCCGCTTACGGCACTGTAGATAGCAGCTGATGGGAACATGCAGAAAACTTAGGACCGCTAGCCCCTGCGCGGGTTTGAACTGGGGACTTCCGGATCCGACGGAACGACCAGTAAAAACTCCCACTTTATTTGAGATCTGCGTAGTTGCTCAGTGTTTTTTTTTCGGGGAAATGGGTATATTTTATTAGCCAATTATGGACCAAAGAGGTGAGAGGGGAAATCAGTATCAGCGAATCCTAATTAAGGTGGGCACACACACGTGTGGCGGTGACAGGTGAAAGGCTAATAGGGCGCGTTAGTAGACCAGGGAAGCCATTGGACCTGAGTAATGTCGCCATGAGGCATACTGGCGAATACCTGATTACGGCCCAGTAGATCATGAAAAAGCTGGAGCGGGCTGGGCTTGTCGTTATTGGGCCCTGGGTCCCACACCCTGTGTTGTTCCTGAGCTAACAGCCAGTAGCGGCGCATAGCCGCATTCCATAGGTATATAAATTTCTGGCCTGCGCTGGTTGTTTCTTTGATAAAGCGCCGGACTACGCCGCCGCGGGTATACTCCTCGCGGACATTAAAGACTGTCTCGTTGCGTATGGTCCAGATCGCGTATAGCATAGTAGTGCGTAGCCATATCCATTCTGCTTGGGAAACTGAAAGCTCGGTCCCTGGTGTGCCAGCAATACCGAAAATGATGGTACGCACGCTAATTGGGAGATTGGGTGGCGATGCCGTCCATGCGGCCCAGATGTTAATTAGCCACGTCCAAACCCCTGGGAGATTACAGAAAAGGAACCTGTGCTCAATGGTTTCACTAGGGTGCGTGCACAGGCATGATGCATCATGACCAAAACGCTCGGTGGAGCGTAGCGCAGACCCCTATCGCCCTATGCATCAAAAGATGTTGTACATCAGTGGCCCTGCGGTCCACGAGAGGGTGGTCTACCGCCAGGGTAATCAGCTTAACCCAAGTGTAGCCCGGCCAATGTATTCCCCAGCGGCCTCGGCCCGGATGGGGCTGATGGTACGTATGCAACAAGATATCATAACCCCAATCTGCGGTGTACTCAAAGATACATTTGCTGGTTCTGATGTCCCCCTTGGTTAAGACCCATCCAAATTCAACCGGGTCCAGATGTAGTAGATCGAGCCGTGTGTTGCCCACGTGTAGCCATGTAATGCTCTCAACCGGGGATAATGGGTCCGGCTGGATCATGCAAGATCTTGGCACAGACCATGGGACTACGCGTATGCGGTGACACTGGGAAGATGGCGTGTACGCATATAAGGTGGATAGTTGATACAGACACCCATTGTGGCCAGAAATAGCTTCCAGCAGTTGTAGTTGGAGCCCATCTTGTGGCAGAACCGTCACGACTAAACCCGGCTTGCACGCAGGCGTGACTCCGTCGGCGTAGAAGCTAACCCAGTCGCCGGTTATAATTGGCTTGCGTGGGGCAGTCATCAACGCATGCCACGCAGCTGGTATCGCACTTATAAGGGTGTGCCACGCTTGCAGGGAGGGCATGTGGGAGACCCAAGTGCTGACCTCGTCGTAGCTGAGCCGTCGATACGTAGCGCCGTGCCCCAGGTAGAGGTCCAGCACCCTGACAATCGGCGGTGACGCGCGCAGAAAGCCATCATACGGGTTGTGTCCGTGGAGAGCGCCGAGGGGCTTGTTAGTAGCGTCTGTGATTAAGTCATTAAAAAAGAGTGGCTGCCGTGCCACCTCCTCTCGAGTAGTAGGAAAGACTAGGCGACCCGGCTTGAGCTTATTGTAACCTGTCCATATGCGCTGCCAGTACCATGGGAGTCCTTTGTACGAAATAATATTAGTTGCTCACGTTTTCCGCGTTTTCCGCGGCCTGGCACTGAACGCAAAGGTTTTCACCTTTGCGGAGTGTCTGATCAGAATAGTTGCTCAGTGTTGTTCAGCCTGTGCGCAAAGCTGCATGCGCTCAGCGCTCGTTGAACTCACAAGTGCTCGCGAGTTGCTGAATGCTGAGGGCGAATGCGGGCGTTCAGCCCACCTTAATTAGGATTCGCTGATACTCATTTCCCCTCTCACCTCTTTGGTCCATAATTGGCTAATAAAATATACCCATTTCCCCGAATGCGGGCGTTCAGGAACACTACCCTCAGAGGGTAACCAGATGGTCGATACGTGGTACCTCTTCACCTAATGATATTCCTATTGGTTAATAAAAATACCCATTTACCCGGAAAAATGCGGGCGTTCAGGATGGCGCCCGCGGCGCGCCACCACGCGACTGGCGCGGCGCGTTTGTCACTGGCGGTTGCCCTGGTGCAAGCTCGCCTGCTGCTCGAATAGCAGCTCGAATAGCAGAAATGAGAAATCATCAGACTCTTGCTTCATTATTAGTAGTTACAAGGCCGCTGACGATGACACAGCAGTGTCCAGTGAATATGAACCGGTTTCTGAACTCAATGAACTGCCCCGCCCTCGCCCTCCGGGCTTGCATTTTGCACGCACCTCAAGGCTGAACATGCGCTCAAATAAAAGACGATGCGCTGGGCAGCAGCAAAATGCATGTAGGCATTATGTACCTTGCCTCCTCTTTATGAGCGATGGCGGTAGATGGACATGAACGGAGAATAAAGTGGTTTGATGTACAGCCAAGGATACAAGAACCCGGTAATGTTCGGGGTTCTTAAAGCAGTGCGTTTAACTGTAGTGGATTGTATTGCCTTCTGAATTCGTCGCGATGGCGGGATTCGGCATGGGTGGTGGGTCCCCGAGCCGTGAGTTTCACGTCACCATGTTTTAGTCCTTAACTTTCGTGAAAAAGGGCTCATTCGCTTGCCACCGCCTGTTGTGCCGCTATTTAGTGCACGTAAGGGCATCACCAGTCTTTCTATAAACCTGTCTGTTGGTTTTAAGACTCCATGCGCGCTTTTTCCCTCCATGCCTTTTGTTGCTTTGGCTGACTGTTGGTTTCCCTTGCAGCCTTCGGTGCGCCGTCGGCGTTCGGATCGACGCCCTTCGGCTCAACACCGACGTTTGGTGCTCCACAAACCCAGAGCGCGTTCGGTTCCAGTGCCGCTACCGGTGTCTGGCCCTCGGCGACTCCGGCATTCGGTCAACAGGCGCCAGCTTTCGGCGCTACTCCCACTCCGTCAGCATTTGGCACCCCGTTTGGTCAAACAAGCTGTACGTTCACCCCCCGTGATTTCCATTTCCCATCCCACGAGTCGTAGTCCCCGTCATGTTTCCCGTAATGCTGGCGTCCAAGTCCCTCCTGGGCTAACCCAGACGTGCCCCTTGCTTTGATCCTTGTCTCCCTGCAGCGGCGTTCGGTGCCCAGACACCGACGCCCGCGTTCGGTTTTGGCGCGCAGCCATCATCCACGCCGGCCTTTGGCCAGTCGAGTGCGTTTGGCAGCGCCACGCCGGCGTTTGGCTCGACCACGCCCACACCGGCGTTCGGGCAGACAACGTCGGCGTTCGGCTCCGCCACACCTGCGTTTGGGTCCACCACCCCGGCCCCCGCGTTTGGGCAGTCGACGTCCCCCTTTGGGAGCTCCCTGACGCCATCCATGGGGTTTGGTGCCTCCACAAGTGAGTGCCCCCCCCCCCCCTTTCCAGGATGGTGTCTTTGCTTTCTACCCTCAGGAGTGAGCCTTGATGTCTCATTGTATTATATCATTGTATTATGTATACGAGTGATTATTTTATATGATAAATGTACTCACAGCGGTACTAGCGTATCAGACCAATCGACGCGCAAAGCCGTTTTCATCTTGCCAACCTCTCTAGCTCCTACCAATCCGCCAGTCGCAAGTCTGACCTGTCGCGCTGGTCAAGCGCAACGAGACAACTATATCTGCCCATACGGATGGATACGGGGTTCCATGGGGACTGGCATTTCTCGGTGAATGGGTGCCGGCATCCCTTGGTGGAATGTTGCTAGCAACCGTTACATGACCCAGGCCATATGCAAACGAACACACCGTCACTGTTGTGTACGTGCAAGTGCCTGTCCATCATCCGCTTCATTGCCACTCCCCCTACTCCCCTTGCTCTCCTCTCCCACATCACCTACTCATCTCTTACTTGCTCTTTTCGTGCCGTCCTGGCTTCCCTATCCCACATCTCCTCACCCCTCCGATTCTTGCTCACCCGCCAGGAACCATGGAATTCTACCTACTCCCCATCCTGAGCGTGTCGTAGTGTGTTCGGACGAGATCGTTGTCGTCCTGGCATTGCAGCATCGTGTTGGCTTCCCTATTCCTATGGTTTGATAGCATCCTCTACCCACGCCGCTTCATGATAGCACATACGTGTACATCATAGTCTCTTGCTCGACTTGCACTACAGTATCGCGATATAGTGTAGATATGTTGTTTTTAAGTGGCGGGAGGCATCTGTAGGGTCCTTTCTAGTGTCTGACGTATGTGCCCCCTGCCCTTTCCCATCCCTCCACCTGGAAAAAAAAATCCTTTGGTTCGATGTGTATGTCTTGTCCAGGTGCCTTCGGTTCGACGCCCACCCCTGCTTTTGGAGCCGGTGAGCCGTTGCTGAGAGGGTCTTAAGCTTTTGCAGTAGCTGAAGCTATACACGCACTTCTGATGGACGTAGACAAGTCCCTATTTGACAGTGACGGTGTGAATTTGGTAGATGGCATGGTAATTCGGGCCAGTATTTAGGAATAGGCCTACAATATTAGTCTTCAATACAGACAATACTAGGGTTGCATGTCAGGAGCCTGCTCGCCTGCCACTCCCCCCTCCTCCCCACCCCACCCCCCCCATCCCGCCCCTCTTCACCCCTCCTTTCAAGAACACCCTCCACCCATGCCACCCTGCAACCACCCTGCACTGTGCAAACGACCTTCCGGCGCTTCTAGCCAGCTTCCAGTTCCGTTGGCGGCCATATGCTTGGCACGGGTTTGCGCCACTCCCTTTTATTCCCCCTAGGGCACAGTTTAACTCTTGGCACTCCTTTCATTCTTTCAAAGTCTTAAAAATTAATTCTTTCAATATAGGGACGGTGGTTTCTGTTATGTCCTGTATTGCGGCTTGTACCGTAGCACTCCACTGCATGTACACCGTAGCTCCATGATGACACACTGATGTGCCATGGGCGGATGCTCCTCCGCCTCTCTCCTGTGTCTTCAGATTCGTCTCCATGAGGGATATGATATTTGAGGGGACGGATTGGGCGAGGGGGCAGTTTGGACGAGATGGTGACAGTGGGGGGCTGATTGGACGAGTGGCCGGTCGATCATGAATGGATTGACTGGGTTGAATGGAATAGAATGACGAGCGAAGGCAAGCCCGACCAGAGAAGGGGGGCGCAATCGCTTGCAAAAAAGAGGGAGTTGTCTGACCCATGGATGGATGGGTGGGTTCCCCTCTCTACCCCACCCCATCCCTCCCCGTGATCCTGCGCGCATGCAAAAAAGAGGGAGTTGTCTGACCCATGGATGGATGGGTGGGTTCCCCTCTCTACCCCACCACATCCCTCCCCGTGATCCTGCGCACATGCAGAAAAGAGGGAGTTGTCTGACCCATGGATGGGTGGGTTCCCCTCTCTACCCCACCCCATCCCTCCCCGTGATCCTGCGCACATGCCCCATCGCGTGCTTGCTGATCCTGCGCACATGCCCCATCACGTGCTTGCTGATCTTGCGCACATGCCCCATCACGTGCTTGCAGCAGCCACCACGACTCCCGCGTTTGGCTCCTTTGGCAGCGCGATGGGCGGCGCGGTGCCCACCGGCACACGCTCCATCCCTTTCAATGCATTCCAGGCAAGTGGGGGTGGTCTGTTGGTGGCTTGTATCGATGACTTCGGGGGTCGTATTTGTCTGTGTGTGTGGGTGTGTCGGGGGTGTTACCAGTTTCATGTTTGGTGGGGCGTGCGTGCGAGATTGTGAGTGGGGTGGTCTACGGGGCGGAAAGGAGTGGGCAGCGCCCCACGCCTTGGGTGGCATCCCGGATAGGGGGCATGGAACGGTTGGGGATCATGTTGTCGTGGGCTGGGTTCTGTCGGTGGGGCATGGTTGTGGGGGACCAGCTGCGGGGTGGTCGGTAGGGTAGCGCTTTGGACGTGCAAGCAGGATCGCTTGGGGGGCCAGGGCTGCTCCGCACTGATGGATGCGGCTAGCATAGAGATGCTACTGGGTGGCAGGGCTTCTCGGTGGACCAATCCACACGGTGGCTCTTCTCGGCGATCTGTTGATTTGGCGTGGTAGCTGATGGATGGCGTAGAGAATGGCGATCCCATGTCAACAAGACAATTAAAAATAATGATAAAAGTAATGGTAGTAATACTAATAATGGTAATAATAATAAGGGTAGTTATTGATAATGGCCTCCATATAGGGGTAATGCGTAGGAGCATGTCCTGCCCTTGCTGGCTTGCTCAAGTTCTGGGCTTTCTGAGGTTTTCTGACACGATGGTGATATGTCGCTGACTTCTGTTACCCCCGGACCCCGGTTCCCCACACACAACCCTCTTTCCTCACTGCCGTCCCTTTGCCGCCTTCCCTTTGCCACCTTCCCTCGGCCGCCTTCCCTTTGCCGCCTTCCCTTTGCCACCTTCCCTCGGCCGCCTTCCCTTTGCCGCCTTCCCTTTGCCACCTTCCCTCGGCCGCCTTCCCTTTGCCGCCTTCCCTTTGCCACCTTTTCTTTTCCACTAATCCTTTTCCACCTTTGGCCGCCTTTCCCTTTGCCACCATTCTTTCCCCTCTGGTCTACAGGAGGCGGAGCCGTCCACGGCGGGTGGCGTGGCACAGAACAACCGGTACATGTCCATCAGTGCGATGCCGCAGTACAAGAGCAAGAGCCCTGAGGAACTGCGCTGGGAGGACTACCAGGGGGGGGTCAAAGGTGAGGGGTTAGGGGTGGTAGGCAAGGACGACCAGGAGGGGTTCAAAGGTGAGGGGTTAGGGGTGGTAGGCAAGGACTACCAGGGGGGGTCAAAGGTGAGGGGTTAGGGGTGGTAGGCAAGGACGACCAGGCCGGGTTCAAAGGTGAGGGGTTAGGGGTGGTAGGCAAGGACGACCAGGCGGGGTTCAAAGGTGAGGGGTTAGGGGTGGTAGGCAAGGACGACCAGGAGGGGTTCAAAGGTGAGGGGTTAGGGGTGGTAGGCAAGGACGACCAGGAGGGGTTCAAAGGTGAGGGGTTAGGGGTGGTAGGCAAGGACGACCAGGAGGGGTTCAAAGGTGAGGGGTTAGGGGTGGTAGGCAAGGACGACCAGGAGGGGTTCAAAGGTGAGGGGTTAGGGGTGGTAGGCAAGGACTTGAATATCCGGCCGGTGCCCTCGTAATACACTACTCCCAGGCATGCACATGCATGCAAGCCCGGACATGCGCCAGCATTACTGAAAGACCCTTTCTTCCATGGCATCCATCTCGTGGCGTCCGGTTGCGGCCCTCTATCTAATGTCCATTCTTTGGTCCCCCTCTCCCCCTCCCACAGGTGGAAGCGGCCTGCCCGCCCCTGCCAGCAACCCGTTTGGCGCGGCGCCCGCCACCTCCTCCCTGTTCGGGTCAACTCAGCCCACGATGGGCATGGGGTTTGGCTCCACCCAGCCCGCGAGCAACCCGTTTGGTGCCCCCGCGCCCGCATTTGGAGCCTCGCCCGCGTCCACCTTTGGCGCACCCCAACAGACCCCTTTATTTGGGACCACCACACCCAGCACGTCCACCAACCCGTTCGGCGCGCCGGCCACCCCCGCCCCAGCGTTCGGTGCCACCCCTTCCATGGGCGGGTTTGGTCTCCAGAACCCCTCGTCGATGCCATCCTTCGGCACCCCCTCGTCCACCCCGTCGCTATTCGGGGGCGGGGGCGGCATGTTTGGCTCCACGAGCAGCACCCCTGCGTTCGGGTCCGCGGCATCCACTCCCTCCCTCTTCGGCACGGCCTCGTCCACCCCTAGCTTCGGCGCCCCCGCGTCCACCCCCTCCCTCTTTGGGTCCACCGCTGCTCCCGCGAGCACCGGCTTTGGCTTTGGCGGGTTTGGCTCCGCAAGCTCCGCGACTCCCGCGAGCAGCGGGGGTCTCTTTGGGGGCGGCGGGCTCATGGCGGGGTCCACCACGAGCGCGTTCGGGTCGACCCCATTGTCAACCGGGTTTGGAGGGTTTGGCGCCCAGAAGCCAGCAACGACCCCGACACCCTTTGGCGCCCCCGCGACGTCCTCCCCGTCCCCGTTCTCGTTCGGGGGCGCGTCCACGGGTACCGCCCCCGCGCCGGCGTTCAGCTTCGGAGGAACCACGACCACGCCCGCGGCGCCGTCCTCGACGCCAGGCCCATTCAGTTTCTCACAGACGCCCGCGCCGACGTTCGGTGGCCTGGGGAGCAGCACGCCCGGGCTATCCGCGGGGGGGCTGTTCGGGAGCACCTTCGGCGCCCCCACCACTACCACGCCGTCGCTATTCGGGACACCGAGCGCGACCACGACGCCTCAGGCCGCGTCCACCCCCCTTCCCCCCATGTCCCAATCGCAGCCGTTTGGCCAGATGCCCCCGATGCCTAGTTTCGCAGGGGTGTCTGCCACCCCCGGTGCGTCCGCCGGCCCGCTCAGCTTCACCCCCTTTGGGAACGCCCCGCTCGCCTCTGCGGCCGGTGCCCTCAAAATGACCGCGAGTCCTCCTGCGGCCTCTCTTCTGGCACCCCGCACCATCACCCCGCGCTCGTCCATGCGCGTGCGGCCACGCCGGCACACACCGGGCGGGGGCGGGTACCCTCCCTCTGCGGGCGGTCTTGGCTCCGGCACCACCCTGAGCTCCCTCTTCTCTCTCGGGGGTGACACAGATGACAGCCCGCCCAGCTCGGGGATCGCCCGCTCGAGCCTGTTTGCCACGCAGGATGACCCGCGCCGGCTTTTCATCCGCCCGGACGCGATCAAGCCGTCCCCCGTGACGTCCGCCGGTGGCCAGAAGCTCGGGAGTGCGTCGGGAGCAGCCACCGCAATAGACGCGGCATCTCCGTCCTCGCCGTTGCGGACCCGTCCCAGTGCCCAGCGTGGGGACGAAGCCGGCCGGCCGAGCGCGCCGCCGGGATGGCCGCGTGGTGGGAATGATGGCGGCGGCCAGAATGGGTATGCTGGCGTTGGTGGCGGTGCATCGCGACATGGTGGTGACGGGGGGGACAGCCCTGGGAATAGCTTCAGCCTCGCGGGGCGCAATCTGGATGGGGAGGCCTCCCCCTCGCTCGCGAATAACGCTGACGGGGGCGGGTATGGTCCCCGTGGCGATTACGACGACCGAGGGGGGGATGAGGGGAGGACGAGGGACGGGCGTGGTGCTGGGGATGGCTTTGGCGGGTTCCCCCGCCCGCAAGGGTCCAACGACGCGAGCGAGGCCCCCACGGGGCGGCTGTTTGGGGACGGCACGCCGGAGTCGGCCCACCCAAACCACCAGCGGGGTGCAGGCCAGTGGCCCGGTTACGGCGGCCAGAAGGAGTCCCCCGGGAACACGGCGGGCAGCGGCTCGAACGCCACGTCGTCGTCGCAGATGGTCCGCCCACAGCCGTCCCCGGCGGCCACGGCGCCCACCGAGTTCTACACGAGGTTGTGTCGTGCGGTCGCCCGGGATGGGCCGCAGGAGGTCGGCCGGGGGGCGCGTCTCGGTGACAATGGCCAGAATAATAATCGGACCCAGAAGGGAGTGAGCAGCGACGAGAGGGGAGGGTTTGGGGCGACGAGTGGGGGGAGGGGGACGGCGCCCGGTCGCCGGTCCAGTGGGGAGGTTCTAGGTGACGGGTGGCAGAGTTCAACCAAGGCAGCACCGGGCGGGGCGCGCGGCGGGGCCAACGGGACGAGCCACCGAACGTCACCGGGTCCACAGGGGCAGTCGGCGCCGGACGGCGATATTGACGACTACGGCCTCCCGTACCTGGACAACCTGGAGTACTACACCAACCCGCCGATCAATGACCTCGTGCGCATGGCGCACAGGGACCCTGGGTCGCTGGGCCGCGTGGCCGACTTCACGGTCGGGCGGCGCGGGGTCGGGGACGTGCGTTTCTTGGGCGACGTCGACGTCCGGGGGCTGGGCAATCTGAACCAGGTCGTCCAGTTCTCTCCCGGGGAGGTGTATGTGTACCCGAACGCAGGCGACCGGAAGCCCCCCGTGGGCCAAGGGCTGAATCGGCCGGCCGAGGTGACCCTCCTGGGCGTGTTCTGCCGCGACAAGGCCACGGGGAAGCCCACGAACGACCCGGGCAAGATCGAGAAGTTCACGACGCGGCTGCAGAGGACGGTGGAGCGGGACACGGGTGGCGGTGGCAAGTTTGTCAAGTATGACCCCCGCGAGGGCACGTGGGTGTTCCAGGTGGAGCATTTCAGCCGCTACGGCGTCCCCGACGACACGGACGATGATGACGAGGATGAGGGGGAAGAGGGGAGGCCGAGGGGAGGGGCAGAGGGGGGCGCAAGGGGGGGGGTCCCCCCTCCCCGGGGCGCGCGAGGCTCGAGGGAGTTCGGAGTCCAGTGGGAGGGTGACAATGGGCGTGCCGCAGGTGGCAGGGTGGCCACGGGGGGGGATGTCAGCATGGAGGAGGACGAGGGCGAGGAGGGGGCGTTGGCCCCGCAGGGCATCCACGGCGGGGCTGCTGGAATCCGGGGGGGCGGCGTCCAGTCGTATGCCACAAATAACATCAACAATTATGCCAAGGGCGGGATGCTTGGGTCTCATTCCGACGCGGCGGTCCGTAACCTCCAGGGCGTGCTCGGGGTCACGGGCGCAGATGGCAGCATGGGTGACGGGATGATGTACGAGGAGGATGGAGGGGTTGCCGGGGAGGCCAGCCTTGCCAGTGGGGGGAACCCGCAGGATGCGCGGCGCGAGCGGATCGCCTCGATGGGCCCTGGTGTCGCGCTCACGCACAGCTTGCCTGCGCAGCTGGGGCTGGACCCCCAGCGCACGCACGTGATGCGCTCGTGTCTGTTTGGTGGGGGAGAGCCGTCGCTGGGCGGGTGGGATGCCGAGGACGAGGACGACGAGGGCAATGGCCTGGGACGGCGGCGGGGGCTGGGCACAGCCACGCCGGGGGGTGGGGTGTCTGGCCAGCCGGGCCGATGGGTGGGCAGCCGGTGGATGCCTTCATCCGGCACGCCAGTGCGTGCGACGGGTAAGACGCGCCAGACAACCCCAAAGCAGCCGGCAGGGGCCGGGGGGGTCCCAGGGCAGGAGGGGGAGGTGGCAGCCGTCGTTGCGACGGCGCCAGTGCCTGGGGCAGACTCGGTGTTGACGCGCCGACGGGAGGACAAGCATGGGTGCTTTCGAACGATACCAGTAGCACTCTCAGGAGAGGTGTTCGATGACCCCGTGTCCATGGCCTTGTTGCCCATTGTCCCAAGTGCCACCGCTGTGGGCAGATCGGGTCCAAATGCCGCAAGGGTAGGAACGGGGATGGGCTCAAGTGTGGAGACGATGGGAGCGACCGTGGCCCACATGGGTGCAGACGCAGCGCTCTTCCTTGGCCGCTCCTTCCGCGTGGGTTGGGACCGTTTCGGCCGTCTCTGGCACACGGACATGCGCGTGGCGGCCGGCAGTGACACCGACAAGTCCAGCGTTACCTCCAGCACTGCTATCAGCAACATTGCCAGCAATGCCCAGTCTGACCCAGCTGGTCCGACCCCCGGGGCCTCTATCGTCGTGGTGGCGTCGTCACGGGTCACATTCTCCCGGCCCTTGATCGACCCGCTCGTCCAGAAGACACCACCGCTACTGCAAGCATCCGTGCAGGGAAAGATGGGTAGGGCGGAGGGCAGCCTCCTCGTGGAGGCTGCCTCGCTGGCCGATGGCATGGGGGGTCCCGCTGCGCGAGGCAACCTGTATGGCACGGGGGCCAGAGGGGCCCTCGGGGGCATCCTAGGCGCGGCTCATGAGGGGATGATCGCGGCGAGGGCGGCCAGTGCGCCTCTGGCAGACGTCTTGACGGAGGCGGCGGAGCTCCGCTACGCGCCGAGCCTCGCGCTCGCGCTGGTAAATTCGGGGCCGCCAGCTGTCGCCGACGAGGATGAGGGGAATGCGGGCAGGTCGGGCGGCAATAGCGGCGGGGGCGGTCAAGGCAGCGAGGAGCCTTGGTATGATGTCATGCGGGTGCAGGGGGAAGTGAGGGTTGTGCTGGACCCAGCCACGGGGGGACCCTGGGATAGCGAGCAGAGCGTGCGGCGGGCGCGATTATCGTGCAACCGGGGGGACAAGCTGCGCGAGCTGTGCGAGGTGTTGGGCGCGCGGGTGGGCGAGGCGGAGGTGGTCGCAGCGTTGGAGACGAGGTCACATGGGGGGGGGGTAATGTTGCAGCAGCAAGTAACCAAAAGGGCCTTGCGGGCGGGCCGGGGAATGCGGTGGCTGCGGGGAGTGGTGGCGGGGCGGGTGGGGAGGATGCAGGTGGCAGTGCCGCGTGGGCAGAGCTTTCCCGCCAGCATGCCAAGCTGTGGGAACTGTGCGAGATCCTGTTCCGTCGGGATGGCACGCGGGGGGATGGGAAGGCCACGGGCGGGCATGACGGCGGTGGTAACCACGGCCTGGGTGATGGGGCGGGGAACGGTGGCGAGCCAGCCGCGAATGGGGGCGATTATACCCCCCGCGGCGGTCATTTCCAGCCACTGCGAGATGGACGCTCCCCCGCTGAGGTCACCATGGCGGAGGAGAGCGGGGGGGATGCGTGGGTGCAGCGCGACCTGGGCACGGGAGTGGTGCAGGGATCCCCGTTGGGGGGCGAGGCGGACCCGATGGTCACAGGGGGGCCGCCGATGGCCTCGCACCCACATGATGACGAAGCAGCCACGGAGCAGGAGCGGGTGGCACGCCGCAAGGAGGAGCTGCGTCGACGCGCCCGTTTCAGCAAGTGGCTGCAGGTGTGTGGGAAGAGCGTAGGGTGTAGCGTGCCTGCTTCTGCAAGTGGCTGCTGGTTGGTGAACGAGTGCTTTGCAAGGCAGCCACGTAATAGAAGGGTTGACTTTGTAGAATGGTAGGGGGTGGTTGCTTCAGCAAGTGGCTGCAGGTGTGTGGGAAAGGTGTAGGGTGTTAGGGCGCCCGCTACAGGCAAGAGCGCTCCACGGTTTCCTCTCTTCGCGCTGTTGACACGCCATGTCTTGTCCGTGGTTGGAACCCCCCCCAAGTATATTGACCGCCATACCCCTGCCACCGTTCCCCCCCCTGTCGTCCATGTCCCGTCCCTGACACCATCCCCAACCTGCGCCCACCCACCAGAAATACGTCGCCTCCGATGGCTGCCCCTCGGCCCAGTCGTCCACACACCCCAATGCGTCCATGACTGGCTCGACAACCACCTCGTCCCGCGGGAACAACCCGGACGGCACGGGTGCCGACGGGAGCACCTCCACTGGTGCCGCCCCCCCTGCTGTCGACCCCCGCCTGCGCGCCATCCTCTCGTGCCTCTCCGTGCGGGACATCGAGGGGGCGGTCGCGGCCGCGCTGGAGTCGCGCGACGTCCGTCTGGCCACGCTGCTGGCGCACGCGGGCGGGACCACCGCCGGCCGCGCCTCCGTCGCGCACCAGCTCTGGATATGGCAGAGCAAGGGCTACCTGCCTGCGCCACCGCAGCCGCCCGGTTCGTTCGAGGGGGGCCTTGGTCCGGATGGCAGCTTCATGGGGGCCACGCCGGGAACGGGTAACGGTAGCACCTCTGTGTCGGACGCTACGGGCAATCCTGCGCTTGGCATGGCACTGACCAGGCCGCCCATGGGCAGCGCTGGCAGCGGCAACCCATGGGGTATCCGAGGTCCGAGCGGCAGCAGCTACAATGGCGCAAGCAACAGCAGCAACAACGGGCCACGAGGGGCCGACAACGCCAGGGTACATGGCATCGACCCGCTGCGTGCATGCTTGTACCAAGTCCTTGCGGGGGACGTCGCGGGGGCGCTCGCCGGCGCGGTGACATGCGCTGGGATCAAGGTCGACTGGGAGCGGACGCTGGGCATGTACCTCTGGTACCACCACGGGCCGGCCACCGAGCTGGTCACATCGCTGGGCGAGTTTGTGCGCATGGTGGGCGAGCGCCGCGTGCCCGCACCCTTCCCCCATTACGTCACCAGCTCCGACGCTCCATCGCACGCATCCGCAGACAAAGAGGGGAGGGGGCAGTGGTCGCATGGCGATGACAGGGAGGAGCCGAGGACGCCGGTGTGGCGGGCGCCAGGACAGGGAACCGCTGGGCAGCCCGTCAGCTCTGTTGGCATTGGGATGGTGGTGAGGGATGGCATCGAGATGATGGAAGCGGGCAGGAATTGGATGGCGACGGGCGGACGCGCGGCACAGGGCGACTCCAGCCACGGCCATGACGCAGGCCAGGGCGAAGACGCGGATCATGGCCAAAGCGCGGGTGATGGCCAAGGCGTAGGTCAGGGCCAAGGCTCGGGTCAGGCCCACCAGGTGGTTCGTTGCCGCGATGTGGACCTGGACGTGGTGCATGGTCCCGTGTACGACGCCGGCTTCTACCTGATGCAGCTGTTCCAGCGTTGTGCGCTCGAGGCCAGTGGGATCGTGCCGCAAGAGGCGGACGAGATGGAGGTGGAGGAGGGCCATGGGATGGGGGCAGAGGCGGTGCAAGCAGGCGCTGCGCCCACCGGAGGGATGTCGGCACCATCTAGTGGGGGACTTCGAGCGGCAACGGCAGCGGGGGGAGGGGGATTGTCGGCGCGGTCGCTGTGGCGGCGGTTGTTGCGGTCGGCGGCGTTCTCTCCCAACCCACTCGATTTCCAGGTGAGGAGCTAGGATACGTGAATGGAGAAGTGGGTAGGGGATGTGGGACAATAGGGATTACGCCAGAGGGGGTGTTGTTCTCTCCCAACCCGCTCAATGTCCAGGGTACGAACCTGAAGGAGAAGGGAGGAGGAATCATTTTGTGTGTGTGTTGGACTAGGGATTGATACAGCAAGGCAAGAGGGGATGGCGCTCTCTTCCAGCTGACTTCAATCAGGATGGTTCGCAGGAGTAAGGTAGGGGATATTTTGTGAGGGGATGAGGCGAGGTGGGGTTGAGATGAATGTAGAGGGATCAGGAGGTCAGGGTCATATCATATCATGTTTAGAGGGAATGTGGCAAGGCGAAACCCTGCACCCTAAACATGTGGTGGATGCATCCGTGACCAGCTTGCCATAAAAAGCATAACCTTGCCGTGTCCCGCGGGGGCAGCTGCTGTCTCGAGCGCGGGACGCGTGCCACACTGCCCTGCCGTCCTATCTCATCACCATCCAATGAGCTAACCCCATTTTGCCTTTACTTTCCGCCTACACTTGTCCACTTGGCCGTTTCCATTCCGTCCTACTTGCGTGCACCTGTCTACGCAGATGTCCTGGCACCTGCTGTGTGTGCTGGCGTCGCTCGGCCTCACCCAGGGTCCCCCCTCCAACCCGCGCGGCTTGGCCACCGTGCCGCTGACCCTTGCGGACGTGAACCGCCTGCACATGGACTTTGCGGCGCAGCTGGCGCTTCTGGGCATGCCCGAGTGGGCCGTCTTTGTGGCGCTGCACGTGCACAACGACCGCAGGTACGGACACAGTTATCTGTGTTGTTGGAAAATGGGGGAGTTCTTGAATAGGGGAGGGGTGGGGAATGGGGTCTGGGTGAAGGTGATGGTTTGTACCGTTGTAGGCATGCGGCGTGCCGCATTCACAACGACCGCACGTATGCGCGAGAGGTTGCCTGTTGTTCAGTAGGTGTTGGGGGGGGGGGGGGGGGGGGGGTCACATCGTGCAAATCAGATGGGGTCACATCTTGTGTGGGTTGGAGTCTGTAGTTGTAGGCATGTGGTGCGACACGGCCACAACGACTGCAGCTACGCGCTAGGTCCGTGATGCGGCTGTGAACTTCTGCCTCCCGTGAACTTCTGCGCGTGGGGGATTCTTCCCTTGGGGGGGGAGTCCCTTCTTTGGGAGAATCCCCTTTGGGGGAGGGGTGATAAGAGACGACATTTGACATGTGCTGCCCATGGCAAATGGGTCATACCGAGTGCCTGTCAGTACAGCCACTTGCCAACACAATAAGGCGACTCCTTTTGGGGTTGTTGCTGTGGACGGGCGGTGGGGTAGATGCTTGGCCTTGTATCGCGTGGCTACGGCCTTCACACAAGTTGCTCGAATCCTGAACCAAGTGCCAGTTGACTAATGCTGCCTTGTTCTCCAACCAGACAATGAGTTTAGAAACAAACATGCAGGCAGGCAGACTGACCGACCGACAGACAGACGGCCAGTAAGTCATTTGTCAATCAACTACCTGCTTTCTCTTTGTCTTTCGCGGCGCTGTTCCTTGTCGTGCTGTTCCCTGCCATCGCGCCTGCAGCTGGGGTGCGCTGCGGGAGCACGCGGTGCGCGAGCTGCTGCACCTGTCCTGCGACAGCTGGGATGTGCCCACCTCGCCCCTCGCGGCACTCGAGTGGGAGCAAGCCGCCCATGCGGTGCCGCCGGTCCGGCCGCCCTCTCCCGCGTCGACCGACGCGGCGTCACGAATGGACAAGGGCCGGTTCTTGGTGAAGACGCTGGGCGTGCCGCTGCACTGGCTACATCAGAGCAAGGTATGTAGTCCGTCGAGCCAAGGCAGGTGCTTTAGCATGGGTATGTTCTGGTGGAGCAGGACTAATTTTGCTATGGCATCTCTGTGCATGCTTCTAGTATGCTGGATCGCTTATGTCAGTTATGCGCGTGTTGGCATTCGCCAGTGTGCTTTCCTTCCCCCGCATCCCTTGCTCTTTTGTGCCCTCCCGCATCCCTTGCTCTGTTGTGCCCCCGCATCCCTTGCTCTGTTGTGCCCCCGCATCGCGTGCTCTTTTGTGCCCCCGCATCCCTTGCTCTTTTGTGCCCCCCGCATCCCTTGCTCTTTTGTGCCCCCCCGCATCCCTTGCTCTTTTGTGCCCCCGCATCCCTTGCTCTTTTGTGCCCCCCCGCATCCCTTGCTCTTTTGTGCCCCCCCCGCATCTCGTGCTCTTTTGTGCCCCCCCGCATCCCTTGCTCTTACCTAAACCCTAACCCCCCGCATCGCCACCGGATCACCCTCCCAGGCCACTCTCATGCCCCGGTCCCTAGGCCACACGGTCCCTAGGCCCCACCGCATCCCATGCGTGCGCTCCCACGCACACTGCACGTGGCCTGCGACATATCCCCAGGCACCATGACAGCTTAACACCTGGTTAGGGTGAGCGCAGGCTACACACTTGACGTTGGTCGGAGCGGGACGGCTGCATGCTGTGTTGCTTGCGAAGCATGCCCCCCATTGCTCTACGGCTTCGCAAGGCGACCCTGAAAGGGGGTTGGATTAGGAAAAAGTTGCTATGCTTCCCGGGCTACCATGCTGCTCCGCATGCGCTGACCATGCCCCCCCTTTATCGTGCCCCCCCTGTACCACGCCCCCCCTTTATCACGACTCTCGCACGAAACAGGCGCTCTGGGCGAAGTACATGTGCGATGCCGTGCTGGAGCTGGAGCACTGCATGCGTGGCCGGCTGTGGTCACGCGCACACGAGCTGCTGGCGACCAAGCTCGCGCCAAGCTGGTTCAACCGAGGTGAGGGGGGGGGGGAGGGGGAGGGGGGGGGGAGGGGGGAGGGGGGAGGGGGGGAGGGGAGGGGGAGGGGGGAGGGGGGAGGGGGAGGGGGGAGGGGGGGAGGGGGAGGGGGGGAGGGGGGGGGAGGGGGAGGGGGAGGAGGGGGGAGGGGGAGGGGGAGGGGGAGGGGGAGGGTACCCAGCTGCAGCCAAGTGGTCGATTCGCAGGGAGGATTGCGGGGATTAAGAGCTGGCTGGCTCAAGGGCAGTGAGGGGATGCAGTCGCGTCAAGTGATGTGCCCGTGGTGATGTAATGACATGGTGGCGTGACAGCACCGCCTCCGCTCCCTCATTCGTCTCCTTTCTCATCAGGCCATGTCCTCTAAGCTCTCCAACCACCCCTGTTTAAGGGGTTTGCCTTGCGAAGTTCTAGTTCCCAACACTCCTGCTGTTTCCGTCGTTAGGCCCGTGCACGATTCTTACCCCCGCCCACCCCACGCCTCCCCCCTGTGCCCTGCCATAAACTCTTTGTTTCCCTCCATGGCCACCGCTTGTGGTGCAGGCGGGACATCACGGCTGATCTCTCGCTGCGCTTTGCGTTGTGCGCTTGTATTGTGCTTGTATTGGTCTCTTTCCCCACCATTCGCCCTTTGGGTTCTGTTCCCACCATTCGCCCTTTTTTCTCTTGCCACGCGCTGTGTTTGCAGGCGAGACATCGCGGCTGGTCGACCAGCTGCTGCGCTTCTACCAGGACCCCGCGCGTGTCCGCGAGGGTGGCTCCTCCTTGGGCGAGCTGGTGGCGCCGGTGAATCACTGGAGTGAGGGTGGGCAGCTGTACCTCGACTACTACCGGCTGATGGACAACGTGGTAAGGGCGGGCGTGTGGGTGGCAGCCATGTAGGCTATAAGGATGCAGGGTACAAGCAAGCATGTAGGCTGCTTGGTAAGCACGGATGGACAAGCATGCAGGCAATGTGGTACGAGCGGGTGGACGGCAATTTGGCAAGGGTTGGCACGCATTCGGGTGGGTGGGCACGCGTGTGGGCAATGTGGCAAGGACGCTCGTGTGTGTGGGCCATGTGTAGAGGACGGGTGGGCATACAGACAGGTAACGCGGTACGGGCGGGTGGGCACGTGCAGGCAGCGTGGGGAGGACGTATCGACTCAGGTGTTTATGTTTATGGGCTGGGAGGTGTACGGCTTCGCGGAGGAACCCCTTGTATGGTGCGGGCGCTGGCTTTGTTGTTTCCCCACCCCATTTCCGACCACCCTCTTTGCATCCTGGGTAGGATTGCGCGCATGCCTGTGGCGTTGTCAGGAAGCAATCTCCCTCTGCGTTCCCGCTCTCTCTCACTGCGCAGGCGGTCGCCACGGGCTCTCTCATCTCTGCCTGCAGACACCAGCAGACAACCAGTGCACGCATGGCATTACTATGCCATAGTGACCATGGTACCCAGCAGACAACCAGCGCAGGCATGGCATTGCTGTGCTATAGTGACCATGGTACCCAGCAGACAACCAGCGCAGGCATGGCATTACTATGCTATAGTGACCATGGTACCCAGCAGACAACCAGCGCAGGCATGGCATTGCTGTGCTATAGTGACCATGGTACCCAGCAGACAACCAGCGCATGCGATATGTTGGCGACGAAGTCTGCGGTATGCATGGTCGCATGGTATCGTTGCACCCCGCCGACGTCACCAAAGCCGTTAGACGGACGCATCGGCTGCATGTGTGCGGGGATGTTGTACATTGCCATCCTTGCTGCTGGTTACATCTATCGCCCACCTGCTGGTTACAAACGACCTGCTGGTTACAAATATCACCAACACTTGCTGCTGGCTACCATCATCTCCGACCTCGCAGCTGCACGTGTGCCCCTGTTTTAAATATCACCAACAATTGTGGCCGCATGTGCTTCGTGCCATGTTTCATGCATCCCTGCCTTTGCGGCCCCATGCGATGGCCCATGCACACAAAACCAAGGCCCATGCACACAAAACCAAGGCCCATGCACACAAAACAACTTGCACGATCTGAATGCCACTACCTGAGTTTGTGACCTGCTGTTGTCACCCTGCGCAACATTCTGCCCCTGCAGCAACCCGGAGCGGAATGCCAGCAGTTCCTCGAGCGCGTGTCCCAGGCTGTGAAGACCTGGTGCCCCGACGAGCGAGCGGGCCCCGACGCCAGCGCGTGCAGGTGCGTGCGCTTGGCTCGCCGTCCCCTTTTGCTCACACCACTGCTCATTCACACGCGTTCTCTCCCGCTTGCTCTCACCGCGGCTTCTTTACATCTTTGCTATTTTCAGTCTTTTTGTTCTAGTACAGACCACGCAGGCATGTTCAGCAGAGCGCGAGGAAACCTCACACCGGGTATTCCACGCAATCCCATCTCTCAGACTCTCACCACTTCTTGTCCCATCGCAGTCGCCTCGACAGCGCGGGCTTTGGCAGCTTGGAGCAGGCTCTTTGCGCCCAAGTCTCTGCTGCCTATGTAATGCTAAGTTCGGAGAATGAGACAGGCAACACAACTACGTTCTATGTATGGGACCGATATACTTGGCAGGGTAGGCACGGACACCCTGGACCTCTGTGTACGACCGTGTATCAAAGTCTTTGCTTATGTTGGGGCCATGGGTTTGCTTTAATAACTTCTGGTGTTTCGTCCGTTTCACGGTTCCGGGTCACGGGTTTGCTTTGTTTGTTTTGCTGGTCTCCCCGCAGGGTGGCGCTGTCTACGATGGCACGAGCGGTGGTCGACAAGCGGGCGAGGGACCTGCGGGGAAGTGAGCTCGAAGGCGCGGCGCACGTGCTGTCGTGCCGGCCCTTTCGGCCCCCTTTCAAGTGCGAGGACTATGCCATATCGCACATCCAGCGCGCGTCGGTGCACCTGTTTGAGTGCCTGGAGCGCCCGATCCGGACCTAGGTCATACGGCTTGGCAAGGCCCTTGTGTTGTGGTCATGAAATGGGTGCATGAGCCACACAAGGGGAACTCGGGAAATCGTGAGAAGTGTTTGGCATCAAGCTTTAAAATGCTGGGCCACCCACATCACTGTTCAATTATGTTCAATGGTTGGGTGAAATATTGAACGCTGATCGCTGCATCTGCTCTTGGGCTTGAGAGGGGAGAGGCTGTACGCCGGGAGAAAGTGGGGGTCAGTCGGCAGGCCTGTGATTTTGGGTAGAGGGAAACAGGTCCATAGACCAGGTTGTGGGGCTTGAGCAAGTTTTTCTGTCAGGACGAGGGTGTGTACCCTATCGAAGCGACGTACCCTTGGCGTTGTAGGACAAAGGCAGGGATGCTTGGCGTGTCCTGTTATGTTTTTAGCTGCTTTGTAGAAAGGGGCCTGAAAAATTAACAGGGGGGGGGGGAGATAGTTCATCGTTGGCACTGAAGCTGGTGGGTTATGGCAATTGGTTGGCCGTAGTTGGTGACCATTTACGCCATGCAGCTCTTGTGTTGACTTCCATTCAAGTACAGTTATCGACGTGTATATTTACGATCAAAGCAGCAGGTCCTGTGTTACATAAGACAACTATTAAGTTTGGGCACGTACGTTGTTCCAACGTCGTGGAATAACTAGGGTAGTTGTCTGAGAGGAAAGATGCGAAGAAGAAATTATGTACAACCATCACTGTCAAGCTTCAGTACTGTCAAGCTTTAGTGACCAGTCTACTCGGCTCCTCCTGCGGCCTTGCCATCGGCATTAATTAATTAATTAATTAGACTCGTGCTCCCGTTGGGGAGTCACGGAGCATTAACCCCGATGGATGGATGGATGGGTGCAACATTCCTACCGGTCTAATCTATCTACATCTATCTAACAACATACTAACTACAACATCTATCTAGGCAGCCGCACGAGGGGGAGCTATCTGGCGTGCCTCCCGCGGGATTGCACGCGCGGGCGCTTCCCCACTGGGGGGGGCTCATTGTCCTCTATGATCGCCTGGGCCCACTTGGCCTTGTCCATCATCTTCTTCCAAATCACGGAGAGGCCGAGGCCCCCCATGTCCTCTACTAGCTGTTCCTTGAAGGTGCGGGCCTTGCGGCGTCTAACATCACTAGGCCCAGCCCACGTCAGGAGGCATTGCCTGAGCCCAAGCGCAGTCGCCCTGAAGAACCGAGCGGGAACGACTGCAACTTTTGTGTCAACTGGCCCGGCTATGTTCAAAAGGGCCAACACACACTACTGTCCAGAGCATGTATTTCATGGGTCGTACCCCTCGCTTCTTGAACTGTGCAAGCACTTCTGCCACCGGAACCGCCTCCGCGCAGGTGGCGACGGGATCTCCTATACTTTGGCTTGAACGCCTGCGTATAGCTAAGCTCTCGTCCCCGCCTTCAGCTGTGCGCCCTCTTCTCCCTTGGGCACTCCACCGAGGAGCTCTGGGCTCCCCACCCCCTCACCACCATTAATTATAATTAATTAATTAATTAATTAATTATTTAGACTCGTGCTCCCGTTGGGGAGTCACGGAGCATTAACCCCGATGGATGGATGGATGGATGGATGGATGGGTGGGTGCAAACAGTCCTACCGGTCTAATCTATCTACATCAGCTACATACTACATGAATCTAACAGCATGCTAACTACAACATCTATCTATATGCGGATGTCCACATCAGTCGGTGGTGTCGGGGAGCATGCTCCTTACCAACTTGAAGCGATCACGAGTACGGGTCGACCTCCGTCCCGTCGAGCAGGCGCGGCAGCGGCGGGCGACTGGAGGCCCCAATCACCATCGCCTCAGTGTTGACACTAATCTCCAACCCCACCACCCTCGCCTCCAAGCCCAGACAGTCCAGCCAGGTAGTGAATGTGCTTGGGGCGCGCGATGAGGGTGGTGTCATCCGCATAAATCAGGTCGGCCAGGCGGTAGCCAGTGCCACCCCCGCCGTGCTCGCGCTCGTTAAGAATGTCCAAGCCAGGCTCGAACACGTTAAGAGCAGTAAAGCGCGCACGTGCCCGGCCGGCATGACGTGATCCACGACAATAATGAACAGATATGGGGACCTAGGACACAACCTTGCCACACCCCGTGGTGAAGGGGGGATGGTGGGGTGGTGCCTTCCGCAGTCCGCACTACTGCCTGTGAGCGCCCTCACACAGTCAGACGAATGGCAGCAATAAACGCTGGTGGTACCCGATCCGGAGCTAGGATCACTGATGGGCCAAAGAGCCTCCCAGAGGACCGTGTCAAACTGAGGCCTTGATTAATTAATTAATTAATTAAACTCGTGCTCCCGTTGGGGAGTCACGGAGCACCGAAGTGCTTTTAATCCCTGTGTGTGCACTACAGGAGAAAGGGCAGAGACCCCCAGTCTCCTTCATGCCAAAGGCATGCCACAGCTGCAATCGGGCGCGGCTAGCTAAAAGGACAGGCTAACGATCCGGCAAACTGTGGGTGCAATAAGACCCATGTGAGCATATCATAGCAAGGAGCGTGGGCAGGTAATCTGAACATAGCCAGGGCGTAGCATGGCTGTACTAGGACTAGCTAGGCTAAGGCTATGGCTGGTTGTGTACCGTGCGTTGGCGGCACGTGACTAGGTGTGTTGGCACAGCTAGGCAACATTGATCTAGGCATGGCTGCCTTAGCGGCAGTGACGCCAATGGTTACAAGCTAGGGCTATTGCTATTCTAGCCCGCTGGGGGCGTCCACATCTTGTGGTTGATCATCAGGTCCCCGCCCCTCCAGTACACCTTGGGCTTCTGGGGGTCCTGCTTATGGCGGATCGAGGTATTCCGGCCACAGGTCGCGTCGCTGCTGTTGCTGAGCGGGGGTGAGGTCGTCATCCAGCGTCCAGGTGAGGTCGTGCAACGTACCGCTTGCGACGAGAGAGGAACCGCTGCTTATCCTCAGGGGAGGGGAAGGTGAGTAGGACTGGTGGGGGAGCCGCCTTGTCCCGTGAGTGGGGAGGCCTTGATATAGTCGACAAAAATGAAGACCAGCGGCGAACCATCAGGGCAAAGGCGACACACCTCCTTCATCAACCGGCGCGCGACAAATACAGCCATGACAGTGTTACGACGACGACGGAAACCCATCTGAGACTCACCCAGGTGTGGGTCCAGCGCGGCGCGGAGCCTGTGCAGCATCATACGCATGAAGACCTTCAGCGCGGCGCTCTGGAGGCAGACACCCCGATAGTTATCGGGGCCGGGTACGTCAGCAGCAGAGCCCTTCTTGTACAGCATGACTCGGATGGCCGTCTGCCACTCAGCAGGCGGAGGCTCATCTGAGAGCAGGATCGACACGGTTGCAGAACGCCAGCAGAAGATCCCTCACCGCGCCGGGGTCAGGGGTCTTCAGCAGCTCAGCAGAAAGGTACATGGTCGGCACTGACCGACCGCCGCGTCGTCACCGAAGGCGAGCCAGGGCGCCGTCCAATTCCTTCAAAGTGAAGGGGTGGACGTACCGGACGTCCTTGCTGGCAAGTCAGCCCTCCTGCAAGGCCGGCCGGGACTTGGTAGTCCGCGGCCGAGGAGAGTGGGGCCGGCGGCGGCCCCCGGGGTGTCCTGCAACACCGAAGCGCGGGCGGCCGTCTCGAGGTGAAGCGGCGGGGGGGGGGGGCGCGAGCCCCACCTTCAAGGAAACACTGTGGGCCAGCCAGCGGTCATTGAAGGCTGACCGGCGCCGTGCCGTCCACCGTGTGCTCCACCGGGGTGCGCTGCCGCCGGCCGCCGAGCCGGTCGAGGTGGTACCACATGTCCTTGCCCTGGTTGCGAGCTTGATTATTAGGCCTTGGCATCTGCGATGCACTGGGCCGCCTCTGCGTCCTGAGCGTGCTCGTAGGCCTCCACAAGGGCGGCCTTGAGCACCGGTTTGGCGGTTTCTGGAACGGGTCCCGGCTACGCTTGAGGCGGTGCCGGGCGGCCAAGACCTTGGGCCGGGTCCTGGCGGTAGAGCTACTGGCCGGGGCTGCGGCGGGGCATGACCGGCAGGTGCCGGGCCGCCAGCAACGGGGCATGGGCCGCAAATTGTTAAGCCCGCAAAAATGGCGGCGTTGGGAGCAGCCTTGTCCAGAGCGTCGACGTCCGCCCGGGCGTCCAGGGCAGCCAGGTACTCCTGTCGGCACCGGTTCCGATCGGCGTACGTGCTCGGCGTCCGTCCGGCCACTCCTCAGTATCCCCCCGGACCGGGCCCCGGTCCGGAGCAGACCAGTCGGGGCGGGCCGGCCACTGGGCGCGGCACTCGGGGACATGAAACCGGAGCCGAATGGTCGCGCGCACCAACCGGTGGTCAGAGCACACCGTGGGCGTGTCGAATACTCGGGTGTCCAGAACCGAAGCCACTGACACCGGGACTCAGTGCCGTACCACCGGCCGCGTAGTCCACTGGACAGGCCTGACGGTCGTTAGGGCCCCGAAAAGTGACCAAGTCCTGTGAGGGACGTTGGAAGTGGCAGTTGACTGAGCAACCATCCCGCTAGATATCCCGCAAAAAGGCAGAAAACAGGGGAGTGTTGTCGTTATAGCAGCCGTGCTGGCAGGCGCAACGGCCGGACTGCCAGCAGTGCCCACGGGGAGCGTGCGGCGTTGGGCGTCGAGCAGCATGACCAAGAAGTGGACATCGGGCCGCCGGGTGGCCCCCTCAAGGCTATGCAAGTCCGCGAAGAACTTCTGGCGTTCCAACTCAGCCGGGTAGACCACTATGGGGTGCGTAACCCACCCCAACCATGAGGTGGTGTTTAGACCGGTCGCCCCTCAACTGAGGTGAAATGTGTGACCAAAAGGCGTGGGGTTAGAAACTTTAGCGTGCTGATCGAGGCTGGCATGTATAGCTGCCAGCGGCGAACACAAAATGCCAACACCACCTTGGCCTAGCTGGCGTCCCACTGCCAGCGAAGTAAAAACGCCAACCGCCTACTACTAGGCGATCAGTGCGCACCGTGCCAAATGGCACCGTGCGACGATGCTCCTGCACGCCTAGAATAGACACACGATGTGCCATGCAAAAGGCAACGAGCTCCTCCACCCGGTAGCTATATGGTCGCTATCTTCTAGCAATGTGCGTACGTTGAAAGTTGTGAGGGCCAAGGATGCCTGCTGGCCCAACAGGGGAGAACGACGATGGGAGATGGGGGTGGATGCAGCGGAAGGTGGGGGTGGGGATGAAACGGTCAGACAGCGCCCGAGGGGAGGGAGGGGGGTGGAATAGTGGTTTTCATCGCATGGAGCTTGTCCTGCAGGCGGAGGATGCGAGCCTGCCGCCTGCTCTGGGTATTCTGGTCGAAGTGCTTGACTATGACATTAATTAAGGCTGCGCTTGTCGAGCTCGGCCTCCTCGCGGAGGTCCAGCGTCTGCTGCTTAAGCTGGGCGGCGATGGCAGAGGTGGTGGTGGTGCATGGTGTGGTTCATCAGCATGGCTGCGCCCAGGTCTGGATGGGATCGAGGGGCATCGCCAGCAGGGCCAGCACTGAGGGGCTGGCCGGGCGGCGATGTCCTTCACCGCCTGCCGGCAGTGATGCCTGCGGTGTTTTGCAAGCATTCGATGGCTATGGCATCAATTGTCCTGCAGGCGCTTGTCGATGGCGAGGAGCTGGGCGGTGAGGGCGTCAGTGGTGGTGGAGGTGGAGGCGAGGAGCTTGGAGGTGGCGGTGGTGGTGGAGGAGAGGAGGGGAAGCTCGGCAGCCAGCTTGCCGCCCATGGCCGCCACATCTGCGGCGAGGCCGGGTGTCACGTGCTGCGCGTGGGCCTGGTTGTCAGATGCCATGGAGCATGATTTCGGAGGTGGAATGCATGGAAGTGGGAGCCCCTGGAGATCTTGGCGACAGAGCGCCCAAGGAGGGCCGGAGCAGAGGGCGAGGAGCTCAAAGGCGGGGGCGGGGGAAGCTGGACAGATCCGGCATGTAAGCACCGTCCACGTGGCCAGGCGGAGTGAGGCGACCGAGGACGTTAAGGTGCTGGCACAGGGCAAGATTAGCGAGGTGCGCGACCCGAAGAACACGGCGGTCATAAACCGGGTGGGAGCTGCGTGGCAGTTTGTCCACCATGTGGCTGAGGTGACGTCAAAGTCGATTTCTTTCCAGCTCGGCTCGGCAGGGGGCGGATCCTCAGGGCGGCTGCGTTTAGGCTCCGGCGATGCAGAGGGCGAGGCAAGTCCGGGAGGGGGCTGGGCATTGGGCAACAACCAGTGCACGACTAGTGTCACCGCTGCCTTCCCGGCCTGAGGGCTAAGCTGCAGCCGGGGCTGCAGACGTATTTTCAGGGCTCACTGAGCGCAGTCGCAAGGCTGCGTTGCGTCGAGGAGCGTTTGCTCGTCCTATTGCGTTTTAGCTTCGGAAAATTATATCAGTTCGCGTAATAGCTGCAGGCTGGTCACAATACACTGCGTACAGCTGTAACCGTTGCTAGTAGCAGACACGAGGAAAAAATGGTTTCGACTTAGGACTGAGGTTTTTTGCAAAACTTAGCCCTAACCGGGAGAAGACAACTGACAAGTCTGCGGGGGCTGAGATTAAATAAGAGGTACCTTGAAATTAAATAAGAGGCGTGCCTCTATGAATATATAGTTTTGGAGGCGAGTTTCTGTTGGCGTTAAGTCGTAGTATTGTACGATTGATAGATTGGTAGTGCATTGGTGGTACTGCACGACGGTATTGGACGGAGTTCCCGGAATCCCGGTCTGGCAAGCGGATTTTGCATCTCACGGGTACATCTCACGGGTACATCTCACGGGTACACGACGCGGCACGAAAATGGCTCGCAGAAAAGCTAGGAACCTAGGCGACTATTTGGCGCCGCGTCGGTCGTGACGTTGTTTACTCCGTTTGATCTGCATCTACGGCGTTCGTGGGTTGTTTCGAAACCCGGTCGATGAGATTTAACGGAGAAGTCGGGTATATAAGTGATCCTTTTTTGACGATTACGTGAAAATGTAAAAGTCGAAATGAATTAAACGGCTTGACATGTTGTCGACTTGTCGTCCAAAACTACAACTTAACGCCAATCGGAACTCGCGTCCAAAAATATATATATTAAAAATATAATTACTTACAACAGAGTGAAATCACTCAAACCAAAGCAAACGCCCAGCTATAAACCTATATACAGAGCCATGTCAAAGCTCTATACTACGATAAGACCAATGGAAACGCCTAACGGGAGGAACCTAATAGCCCTGCTGCACCGCAAAATCAGCCCGCGTACGGCGGAGCATGATGTCAGCCATGGCCCGAGTCAGCGCCACCGACAAGCGCTGACGCCAATATGACGTCCAGGTCCGCGCCGACCATGGGGCCCGCTGGCCCTCCAGGTCCAGCCGGTCCTCCCGGAGCCGGCAACACTCCTTGAAGAAGGCGGAGGTCAGGGGCCCCATGGCCCCAAACTCCTCCAGAACAAAGGGCACCACACGATGGTGCCCGACGTCGCCGTAGGCCAGGAGCTTGGCCCGCTCCGCCCGGTCCGCCGTGTAACCTGCCGTGAGGGAGGCCCCAGCCACGTGGCTAAGAGCCAAGGGCCGCGCCACCGAAACGTCAATAAGCAGATGCCGGCCACCCCCCTCAAAGTCCAGCACCACGATGTCAGGCCGGTGGTTGGGGGAATAGAAGGCAGCGCCATCCGCATCCTCGGACCGGATGTTCGCGTGGGGGAAAACCGACCGAATCATGGCGAGCACCACCGTCAGGAGGACAGTGTGCAAATACAAATACCAATTCTGATTCTGTTGGCCCCCCATGCAGGCAAGGTAGTGAGTCCCCGTGGGATCCAGCGGCTGCCCACAGCTACCACAAGGCCGCCCGGCCGGAACAAGAGGCTGCGGGGCAAATAGCTGGTGCCGGAGCGCCACCGAGTAGTGGCTGGGAGCCAAGGCGAATGGGGGGGCCATGGGAAGAGCACGAAGGTACGCCGAGCCCACACTCCGCAAGGAAAGCGAGAACAGCCACGCACGTCCCTGGGCGTTGAGGTCCGCGAAAAGAGCAATCCAATCAGCCGTGTGCAGAATACCCGCGTAGGTTTTCTGGTGTTTATCGATGACGCGAGCAGGGAATGCGGCGGGAGATTGAACGGAGGCGACCGAGGGAGTGCCGCGAGGCCAGGTGGCGCTGTACCGCCTGAGCGGCACGGACGGGAGAACAGGCCTGCTGGATCTCAGCATAGGCCTCCTGGATGGCGGTGACGAAGGGCACAGGGCTGCTGGGGTCCAGGAGGTCAGGCGCTGCCGTAGCCAAAAGGGGCAGGAGCCGGCAGGCCAAAAATATATATGGATAGAGGCATGGCTCTTATTTAATTTCAAGGTACCTCTTAATTAATCTCGGGCCCCGCCTCGGGCTATAAGTTTGCAAAAAAAAAGTCTGTAAGTCCGGGCAAAGGTGAACAGGAGGAAAAAAGTAGCAGATGCGCCTAGAAAAGACGGATCGGTTGCAAGTGATCTGACGGAATTTGGGGCTCAGACGCTTGAAAGTTCTGAGCTCCGTCGTCAGCCATGGCTACCTCGTGGCTCGTGGCTCGTGGCAATCACATGCAGTGAGTGGTCACCCATCTTTCGCGCTACCATGATCTCAAAAGCAGATTCCGCACGGGATAGTCCAGGTTAACCCCTAAATGGGCAGAAATACTGCCGATGCATCGGCTGTAACTTCACAATTTTGCAAACCAGATGCCATCCAACCCACCCATATCCAATGGCTGTCCTTGGGGGCCAAGCATGTCCATGAGTTGCCCTTCGGGTTGGTATATCACAACCTTACATATATGCAGGGTAGGCCATGTATAACTGCCGTCAAAGTCAGGGGGGTCAAGACGAGCGTTTTCATTTTTGGTAGAATGTGCATTGTGAATTATGTTATAAGAGCTAGGCACCTACCACTTCAGGGATGATAAACAATTAGTTGCTGAACAGTTTGAGCCATTGGGGTCATCATTTGGGTGGGTATACCAGCAGTTACACCCAGTACAGCCCATAGGGGTACCGGTGGTAAAAAGCAACCAAGGGGGTAGGGGTGGGCATACTACCTACTAATACCTACTAATATGGCCCCCAACCATGCCACACAATACATTTCCCTTCCACAATGATGGGGAAACATAACTGCATCATCACACTGCCCTTACATGGCACCTATGTGCAGGTGCCACCTTGTCCATGCACGTAGGTAACGTGGTACGGATACCCTACGCAAGGCATGCATTCTAGGAGGCAGCCACCAACAAACTAGTGATTTTAAGCCTATTTCAGCCTGCCCTAGCAAGGATAAACTAGGCCTAAGCTGCTATAGCTTTCCAGGTGATGGCCAGCACACCTGGTGGCACATGCTGACAATGGGAAGCTTCTACTCACCGGTTACATGCTTGATGATGCCACAGAGACCAGCCAACTACCTCACACTCATGCAATATGTGTGTGGGAAATGTATAACAAACATATATGGAGGTATTCAAACCCATACAGACTCTAAAACTTATCACCATCACCCTGTGGCAGGTCAACTGACTGATGGAAGCATCTAAGAAGGGTGTTTTAGAAAGGGGCCAGGCCAGGGTCAAGAAAGAGCATGAATAATGCAAAAAGAATGTGCTACACAAGCTAGAACGTATATATGAACGTCAAACATCGATAGGAAAACGATGCTTAAGCTTTACCAGGCATGGATGGCGTTACCTTGGCCCAGGCGGTGGCCGCAAAATGGCGCATTTCGGCACGCCAAAGTTGTGCAGCATGGTCGCTGGATTCGGCGATTTCTGGCCACCCTTGCACGTTTACGACTACTATGTATCATAAAAAGTACAAAGAAACCAATATATCCTTTAAAATACGCCGGAAAGGTATTGCTGTCAACGTTTCTATCGTCCGGCCTGATCGCAGTTTTTTCCAGCAAGAACGCTGCCGACACCTATCAAATGGCATTCCCGCGAACCAAAAATTGGCCTGTATCATCTTTAGGACGTATAAAATCAATTTCCTGAGTTTGGTCAGAAAATTCGAACGAAAACGTAAATGCCATGCGTGGGCGCAAGCCGCCATGGCCAGGTCGTCGTTTTCCGGAATGCACGTTGTACGCGAAAAAGTACCCTGACCCCTTGTACTTTGACCGACCAGAACACCTCTATAACTTTGTCAGAAGTATGCAAACCCTAGTACCATGCTGTGAGGAAAATTATAAACTTTCGATCTTCTCAGCTAAACTTTTCCTAATTCTCAATAGTTTTCGCGGCATTTGGTCCCCCGAGAAGGGGCCGACGTGTCGGCTGTAACTCAGTTTTAGGCGGAAAATCGGCAGCCAGACCATTTAGGGGTTAAGGCATACCCATGCACTGCGGAGGCCTGAAGAATTGAATTGAATTGAATTGTAACATAACTCCGTTGGGAGTATATGTAGCACATAGCCCAGAGAAGGGGCATATGGCCTATCATACATTCTAAGCTACTTCCTGCAAGGGTGGGAATGTAAACAACACTTGCTCTAGGTGCACTAGGGCACCTGCACCACCCAGAGTTTCAGGCAACACCCAGCGAAGGGGAGCCTGTCATACTATGACAGATCCCCACCTGAGGTGGGGAAGATCATCATGGCTATACAAGAGCTAGGACATGGCTTCTCTACAGAGAGCATCTCTCTGCATGGCATAGCATGGCGAAATTCTTAATGCAACATCCATGGGGGTCCCGTTATAGGCAGGGCTTGGCTAAATTCTGTAGACAACATCCATGGGGACCATTATGGGCGCACATGCGCGTGGGCCACATGCTAGGCTAAGCCTGACTAATCTACACTACTGGTATGGATTCCCTAGTCTGGGGTGGCAGGAGGGGGCTGCCAGGGCTTGTGGTCAACGTGGATGACCGCCCCCCTCCAGTATACCGGCGCTTCCCCCCTGCGCTGTGCCGGAGCTGAAGGTAGGTCGGCCATAGCTCGCGTCGCCGCTGTTGCTGGGCCAGGGTCAAGTCGTCGTCCAGCGTGAAGCGAGTCCTCGAGAGCTTCTTGCGGCATTTAAGGAACGACAGCTTGTCCGCCATGTACTTAAAGGTGAGGAGCACGGGTGCCGGGCCAGCCTTCCCCCGCGCGCGGGGGAGGCGGACAGCCGACATGTCCAGCTCACCAGTGAGTAGCATGGGGGCAAGAATGTCGCGCTTAAATGCCTCAAGAAGGCTCGTGGAGGTCTCACCTGCCGGCTGGTCGAAGTGCTTGACGATGACATTGTGGCTGCGCCGGGCGATGTCGGTTTCCTCGCGAAGGTCGAGGGCTTGTTGCTTGAGTTGTGCCGAGATGGCCGTGGAGGTGGTGGAGGTGGTGTGCAGCAAGTCCGCCCAGGTGGAGGGAGCATCGCCGGCCGGGCCAGCAGGCGCCGGCTGGGCGGCGATGTCCTTCACCGCCTGGGCGGTGAGGCCGGCGGTGTCATGCAAGCTCTCAAGGGCGTTGGCGGTGGCTTGAAGGCGTTGGTCGAGGTCGAGGAGCTGGGCTTTGATGTCGGCAGTGGAGGCGGAAATGGCAGTGGAGGTGGAGGGAGTCGGTGGCCGAAAGTTTGCTCAGTTGGCCAAGGATTCTAAGTGAGCAAACTTTCGGCGCGCAACGCGCGGCTTGTTCAGGAAGTACGGCAAATCGAAAAATGCCTAGGCACTTTTGGATTCGACTAGGCTTTTTTTTTTCAGGACTAGATCTGACAGAAAAATGCCTAGGCATTTTTTTTTCAGGACTAGATCTGACAGAAAAATGACTAGGCATTTTTCTGTCAGATCTAGTCCTGAAAAAAAAATGCCTAGGCATTTTTCTGTCAGATCTAGTCGGTCGCAACTACCGTAGTAGCGAGGCATTTTATGCGTGCTCGACTGCTCGGCATTTTGGGTTTAACGGACTGCACTGCACGTCGAATTTGAATGAAAGCAACTGTTGCACACGTTCAGAGCTCGGTGGGTGAGAACAAGCGGAAATGGCTGCCACAATGGGCACCGAAACCATGCAATTATGCGGGGGTGGTTGCGGAAACATGACTGGCTCAGTCCTCAAGTGCACATGCGGCAAGTGGATGCATGTTTTTTGTGGCGTAGGCGTGGGAGAAGAAGGTTTTGGACAGAAAATTCTGTGCAAGGAATGCTGCGGCGATACGAAGGAGCCGAAAGTCGCTCCGGATGACCTGGGCATCAGCTTGATAGCGCGAAAGGCATTGACAAGAGGGCTGCTAATGATAAAGAAGCCCACTCTGATGGGGAAGAAGATGAACAGCGGGATGCTGAGGACAGGGCCCTTCTAGCACGCGACATGGCCAGATTGGAAGTTGACCTTGACGAAGTGGACCATGCCGTTTTAAGTCGGCAAATGAAGGCCATGGCAGCTAAGCAGCAAGCTGGGACGGCGACCAATGTATTCAAGGGCACCAGAAAGCAGGTACAGGGCGAAGTATTTTTGAAATCATGACAGGCTGCCTGCTGCGGACTTTCGTTTTGCGGTATATAGCGGTCATGCATTCTTTAAGCCGTCTTTAGCGGTCATGCATTCTTTAAGCCGCTTGGAGGAGGCGGTAATGGCTGCCGCGTTGGCCGGTGGCAGTGTCGCAATGGTGTCCACAGCGTCGACTAGTTGCGTAATGGTGTGAGGCGCTGAGTCCTCCCCATCGGCGGGGGAATGGGAGGCGGCTGACGGTGATTCCGCCATGGCTAGTTTCCGGAAAATACGAACCCTGCCTGTGCTGCGTTTTATGATATTGCGCTAAATCTTGGGCGATGGCGGCCGCAAATTATATCATCGTGTTCGTCATCAAAAAGCGCGTCTACTGCAATTTACCCGACCAAATTTCATGCCCGGATGTAAAAGTTATGAGCATTCTCGGCATCCATAGCTCGTCACACCGTAAACCGGGCATGGGCATGGGCATGGGCATGGGCATGGGCATGGGCATGGGCATGGGCATGGGCATGGGCATGGCTATGGATGGCATGGGCATGGGCGGTGGCATGGGCATGGGCGGTGGCATGGGCATGGGGCTGGGCATGGGCCGGGCTGGCATGGGCGGCGGTGGGATGGGCATGGACGGTGGCATGGGCGGTGGCATGGGTAGCGCTGGCATGGGCATGGGCGGTGGCATGAGCGGTGGCATGGGCGGCGCTTGCATGGGCGGCACTGGCATGGGCATGGGCGGTGGCATGGGCATGGGCATGGGCATGGGCATGGGCATGGGTGGTGGCATGGGCATGGGCATGGGCGGTGGCATGGGCATGGGCATGGGCGGTGGCATGGGCATGGGAATGGGAATGGCTGGCATGGGCGGTGGCATGGGGCTGGGAATGGGCATGGCTGGCATGGGCGGCTGTGGGATGGGCATGGGGCTGGGCGGCGGTGGCATGGGCGGCGGCATGGGCATGGGCATGCATGGCTGGCATGGGCGGTGGTGGCATGGGCATGGGCGGCGGCATGGGCATGGCTGGCATGGGTGGTGGCATAGGCATGGGCATGGCTGGCATGGGTGGTGGCATAGGCACGGGCATGGGCATAGATAGGCGGAATGGGAGGCACAGCCGAGCCTAGCTTGAACCTTAATTGCCTTGTTGGGCTTCATCTCATGGGCGTTCTTCGTTAGATTGTGACATTGGTATTGTAACGACTAAAAGTAACGTAGTGGAGCTGCGGTGAACTTTCATGATTTTTAGTGGAACTGACGTCTTAACGATTTATTATTATTATGGTGCATGTCATGACTACAATTTGCATCGTTTTTCTGTGGAAACTACATGTCAAAGCTTCGTGCACAAGTGGCTAGAAACCATACCTGGCTAGGGTGAGGCAGCGTGGGGGGAGGGAGGGGGGGGGGGGGGGGGGGGGGGGGGCGACACTTTACTTTGGGGAACACTTGCGGGGAGGTACGTGATATTATTCCATTGATTTCACACTAAGTTGGAATACTGGCTGTCAAGTGAGCAAACTCTTGGCCAACTGAGCAAACTCTCGGCCACCAACTCAGGCGGCAGCGGTGGAAATGTGAGGAAGTTCAGCAGCCAGCGTGCCACCCATTGCTGCGACGTCAGCAGCAATTGGGGGGTCACGTGCTGCTGAAAGGCTTCCGTGAGGATGGAACGGAGGGTGGAGGCGGAGATGGATGGAGCCCAGATCTCGCCGTCAGAGCGCTGGAGAAGGGAGTTGAGGACGGCGTGCTGGAGTTCGGGGCGGGGGCAGCCAAGCATGGCGCCGTGGGCTAGCCAGGGGCTGCCGTTGCTGCAGAGGAGGCGACCTTGGTCGTAGAGATGGATGCACAGGTCGTAAAGCGAGGCGTAGTCCCCGAAGAAGATGCAGTCCATAGCATCGTCAGGAGACATGTTGTTCCAGTCGTGATCATCGACCTTGAAAGGGTGGGGCCGAAAGCGCGGTTCCGAGGGGCGGGACCATCCTGTTTTGTCGGCTGGGCGGGTGCGTTTCGGGTCAGGCGATGCCGATGGCGAGGCATTAAGCCCGGGAGGTTGCTGGGTGGCCACCAGTGCACGACTAGTGTCACCGCTGCCAGCCGGACCTGATGGCGAAGCTGCAGCCGCAGCTGCCGCATTTTCATGGGCGAGCGCATCCGCCAAACTGCGTTGCGTCAAAGGACGTTTGCTCGTCATATATTGCGTGTTAGATTCGGAAAATTATATCAGCATGTGCGTCTTAGAAAGACGAAGCGATAGTGATATTCACAGCTGAATTTGGGGCTCAAACGTGAAAGTTATGAGCTCCGCCGTCAGCCATGGCTACCTCGTGGCTCTTGGCTCTCGACATGTACATGAAGAATTACTTACCGAGAATGGCCAAAAATGTAGCATATAGCACCAGTTTGGTTTGGAATGCAATGCTACCGATACTAATGCATCCTTCGCGATCAAAAAGCCCCCCAAAACTGCGAATTTACTGCCGCTATCATGAATTCTATTTTAGTCCGCGCGACGAAAAAATGCAGTTTACCCCCCATGCCGATGGCAGTAAAAGAAATCAGCGATAAATTGTAAATCAGCTACTTGCCGCCAAACATCCTTAAATCATCGTCTTCAACATCTGAGCATTTTTTTGGCATTTCTCTAGCCCTTCATTGCTAGTTTCGCCTAAACGCAGACACCATGGCCACTTCGAGCCACGAGGTAGCCATGGCTGTCGGAGCTCATAACTTTCACGTTTGAGCGCCGAATTCAGCTGTGAATATCACAATCGCTTCGTCTTTCTAAGACGCACATGCTGATATAATTTTCCGACGCTATTACGCAATATACGATGAGCAAACGCCTCTCGACGCAACGCAGCCTGGCGGCTGCGCTCGGCAATGAAAATACGCCTGCAGCTTCGGCTGCAGCTTCGCCCACCGGCCCAGATGGCAACGGTGACACTAGCAGTGCACTGGTGCTCGCCCAGCCTCCCGGGCTCGCCTCGCCATCAGCATCGCCTGACCCTAAGCGCAGTCGCTCTGCTGAGCCGCCCTGGGAAGAGCGCTCCTTTGACGTCAACGCCTCCAACTACTGGCTCCAAGGCCCAGGAGCCTTCATGGACGACGTGTTTTCCGGCCATCACGCCTCGCTTCTAGCCATGTGCGTGTACCTCACGTCCCACAACCGCGGCCGCTGGCCTGGTAATGGCCAGCTTGTCGACCCCGCCGAGGCTCTCCCCATCCTTCACCGCATGAGCCGCCCCAAGCTTCAACGCTTCGCCCTCTGCTCCCTTGTTGGACGCTCCGAATCCGAGATCTGGGCTCCCAAACCGCCCCCCTTCCCCTCCGACGCCTCCATCCGCACCCTCCTCAAGGAAGCTTTCGAGCAGCACGTGACCCCTCTTGCAGCAGATGTGGCGGCACTTGGCGGCACGCTGGCTGCTGAGCTTCCCACCATCCCCACCGCCACCGCCACCCTCCTCGCCTCCACCCCCCCCCCCCCTCCGCCTCCACCGACTCCATCACCGCCCAGCTCCGCGACATCGACCAGCGCCTCAAGGATAACGCCATCGCTATCGAGGTCTTGCAGAACACAGCAGGCCTCACCGCCCAGGCAGTGAAGGACATTGCCGCCAAGCCAGCCCCGGCTGGCCTGGCCGGCGATGCTCCTCCCATCACGACCTGGGCGGACATGCTTAAGCAACATACCACCTCCACCACCTCCGCCGTCGCAGCCCAGCTCCAGCGGCAGACGCTTGACCTCCGCGAGGAGGCCGAGCTCGCCAAGCGCAGCCTCAACGTCATTGTCAAGAATCTCAAGATGGAGGAAGGTGAGAATTCCGAGAAGCTTGCGCGTGCTTTTGAGAGAGAAATCCTTGATCGCATGGGCCTTACTGGTGAGATCGAGCTGGCCGCCCACCGCCTTCCCCGCGCGCGGGGTAAGGCCGGGCCGCCCCCGCTCCTTCTCACCTTTAAGACCCCGGCGGACAAGCTTTCTTTTCTCAGACGCCGCAAGCGGCTCGAGAAGACTCTCTTCACCCTTGACGACGACTTGACCCTGGCACAGCAACAACGGCGACGGGAGCTATGGTCGACCTACCTCCAGCTCCGGCAGACCAAGGCGGGCCAGCCGGTGTACTGGAAGGGGGCGGCCATCTACGTCGGCCACAAGCCCTGGCAAGCGACCCCCTCGACCACCGCGGCCCCAGCAACTCCAGCCCCAGCCTAGGGGAATACAGCAGTAGTGTAGAATAGTTAGACAGTGGCCTTGTACATGCCCGCCTACTACAGGCACTATACCAGCTGAGGCCTAGCCTTTTTAGTCATGTACATGTGTGCCTATGATGTGCCACACCCCAGACGATGCCTAGCCTTATTTAGTGATGTTGTGCCCATGCAGGGAGTCACTCTCTGCTGAGAAGCCATGTCATAGCTCTTGTATAGCCATGATGATCTTCCCCCTCACAGGCATGCTCCCCCCTTACCCGGGCATAGCGTGATAGACCATGAGGGTGCGGGTGCCCTGGTGCACCTAGAGCAAGTGTTGTTTACATTCCCACCCTTGCAGGAAGTAGCTTAGAATGTCTTATAGGCTCATATGCCCCTTCTCAGGGCTATGTGCTACATATACTCCCAACGGAGTTATGTTCCTAATTAATTAATTAATTAATGGCCACTTCCGCAAGGGGTGCGCGCACCGTGCACCCACTTTTCACGGTACGGCTGGTACCGCGAATTTTTTTGCGCAGAAAATATTCGCCGCGCCATTTCCCCTCAAAAAACATGAAGATCGCTTGCTAGGGATAGCGGGATGGTTGCTGTCAACTGCCACTTCCAACGTCCCTCACAGGACTTGGTCACTTTTCGTGGTCCTAACGGCCGTCAGGCCTGTTTGGACTACGTGGTGGTACGGCAGTCCAGGTGCACCTCGGTCCTGGACACCCGAGTGTTTGACACGCCGACGGTGTGCTCTGACCACCGGTTGGTGCGCGCGACCCTTCGGCTCCGGTTCCACGTCCCCGCGCGCCGCGCCCCAGTGGTCCGCCCTGACTGGTCTGCTCTACGTCCGGTCAAGGGAGATCCTGAGGACTGGACGGACGCCGAGCACGAGCGGAACTGGTGCCGACGGAAGTACCTGTCGGCCCTGGACGCCCGGGCGGACGTCGACGAGCTGGACAATGGTGCCCCCAACGCAGCCATTTTTGCGGGCTTTGCGGCCCGTGCCCCGTTGCTGGCGGCCCGGCACCTGCCGGTCATGCCCCGCCGCCGCCCCGGCCCGCTCTACCGCCAGGACCCCAAGGTCTTGGCCGCCCGGCACCGCCTCAAGCGTAACCGGGACCCGCTGCAGAAACCACTGCTCCAGGCCGCCCTTGTGGAGGCCTACGAGCACGCTCAGGACGCGGAGGCGGCCCAGTGCATCGCGGATGCCAAGGCCTGCCAGGCTCGCAACCAGGGCAAGGACATGTGGTACCACCTCGACCGGCTCGGCGGACGGCGGCAGCGCACCCCGGTGGAGCACACGGGGGACGGCACGGCGCCGGTAAGCCTTGACCGCTGGTTGGCCCACAATGTTTCCTTGACCGGTGGGGCTCGCGCCCCCCCCCGCCGCTTCACCCCGAGACGGCCGCCCGCCTCGGGGTCGCCGGACCCCCGCCGCCGCCAGCGCCCCCCTCCTCGGCCGCGGACTACCAAGTCCCCGCCTTGCAGGAGGGCTGCCTTGCCACTGACGACGTCGTCCCCCCTTCACTTTGAAGGAATTGGACGGCGCCCTTGCTCGCCTGCGGTACGATGCGGCGGTCGGTGCCGACCACCTTTCTGCTGAGCTGCTGAAGACCCCTGATCTGGCGGTTAGGGATCTTCTGCTGGCGTTCTGCAACCGTGTCCTGCTCTCTGACGAGCCTCCGCCTGCTGAGTGGCAGACGGCCATCCGCGTCATGCTGTACAAGAAGGGCTCTGCTGCTGACCCCGGTAACTACCGGGGTGTCTGCCTCCAGAGCGCCGCGCTGAAGGTCTTCATGCGCATGATGCTGCACAGGCTCCGCGCCGCGCTGGACCCACACCTGGGTGAGTCTCAGATGGGTTTCCGTCGTGGTCGTAACACTGTCATGGCTGTGTTTGTCGCGCGCCGGTTGATGGAGGAGGTGCGTCGACTTCCCCCTGACAGTTTGCCGCTGGTCTTCATTTTTGTTGACTATATCAAGGCCTTTGACACGGTTCTCTGGGAGGCTCTTTGGGCCATCCTAGCTCTGGATCGGGTACCACCTGCGTTTATTGCTGCCATTCGCCGTCTGTATGAGGGTTCACAGGCAGTAGTGCGGACTGCGGAGGGCACCACTCCACCATTCCCCCTTCACCACGGGGTGTGGCAAGGTTGTGTCCTGTCCCCATACCTGTTCATTATTGTCGTGGATCACGTCATGCGCCGGGCACGTGCGCGCTTTACTGCTCTTAAGGGGTTCGAGCCAGGCTTGGACATCCTTAACGTGAAAGAGCACGGCGGGGTTAGACCTGGTTACCGCCTTGCCGACCTGATTTATGCGGATGATACCACCCTCATCGAGCGCCCCGAGCACATTCAGACCTGGCTGGACTGCCTGGGCCTGGAGGCGCGGGCGGTGGGGCTGGAGATTAGTGTCAAAACTGAGGCGATGGTGATAGGAGCATCCAGTAAACCACCGCTGCCGCGCCTGCTCGACGGGACGGAGGTCCCGTTCCGCGACCGCTTCAAGCTGTTGGGGAGCTGGCTTCCTGACACCGCCGACGATGTGGACACCCGCATCGGCCTTGCCTGGGCCAAGCTCCGTTCGCTCACACCCTACTGGCGCTCGAAGGGCCTGAACGGGCACCGCAAGCGCATGCTCTTCAAGGTCCTCGTCCTCACGGTGCTCACGTATGGCGCCGAGGCGTGGACCCTCCCCCCAAACTGGCAGCTCGGCTCGACGGCACAGTTTACAGGATGCTCCGGCAGGTCCTTAATGTAGGTTTTTCCGAGCGTCCGTCATCAGAGTCTCTGTATCATGGCATGCCTCGTGTTTCGGACGAGATTAGACAGCGTAGGATAGCATTTGTAGGACACCTTGCACGCACCAGCCAGGTCGACACCACCCTTGGTCTGGCCGGCCCCCAGCGGCTTGGACAGCCAGGGCGGCACATTCTGACCTGGCCTGGCCCCAAGGACATTCCCAAAAGGGTAGGGAAACCTGTCACCAACTACGTTCAGATGCTGCTGGACGACCTCGTGGTCCCAGCCCAGTTTGAGCACCGCATCCACTCTCTCTCCCGTCTTTGGACTGCCATGCAGGACAAGACGCGGTGGAAGAAGATTGTCAAGGCACACACGCCCGACCCTGTGGGCAAGCCACCTCCCCCCAAGCGGAGGAGGCGTTTTGATGAGTAGTGCAGTTAGGATTTCTAGATAGAGTTAGGATAGTTCGATCACGCGGCTTCCTTCACCCCATCATGAAATATGTGCTACATGACCTCCCCACGGAGGCATGTTATAATTTAATTTAATTTAATCGCTTGCTAGGGTCGTCCCGGATAGATTGGAGTCGCGCCTGGTTCCCGGTTCTAAACTTGTGATACCCTACCGCTGCAATTTGCAAATGACAATGACACATTGCAAAAAACCTGCTTTGTTACCATTTCATCTCAAGATTACCGGGGAACATTTATACAGGGTGTATGACAAGGAAAACTTCCATCAAATTTAAAACGCATCAAATCCAAACTACTGGCGTCATAGGGTGGCTACGAATATTTCTGTGCACAAAAGGCCAGAAAACCGTACTCAGCATACCCAGAGCCGGACATGCAAACCACTAGTGTCTACTCGTCAACCAGCTCATCATGGCTGTAGTTCGAGTCACCGCCGGCCTCACCCACCCACGAGCGCAGGGGTGCGGTCGCAATGACCTGGCTGTCAGTCCAGGACGCCTGGTTGCCCAGGAACTGGGACACACGGCAGTCGGCTGCCAGCAGGCCAGACGAGACATAGTCCGCCATGCTGCCCTCGATCACACCCTCGCCGTTCTTGCCCTTGACATCCTCGCTAGTGCCCGAGAAGGACGAGCGGAAGGTCTGTCCCAGCACACCGTGCACGTTCTCAGTCGCGTTCAGGGAGACGACCTTGAAGTTCAGGTAGTTCTGGCCAGGGCCATCAGCACCCTTCCAGAACGCGGCACGCACCACCTCAATCTCCACGTCAATCAGGTTCTCGATGGAGACAAAGACGCGGGTCTTGCGGCGCTGCACGGTCAGACCGTGCCAGCGGACCATGGTGGACAGCTTCTGTGACTTCATGGTCTTGCCATTGACGGTGATGGTGCCGTGGGCCGCGGTGAAGGGGGTGCCCTCGGGCGACTCGGCGGAGATGGTGATGTTGTAGAAGGGGAAGTACATGATGGAGATAGCGTCCATCCAGGTAGCCTTGCGCGATGGGTTGCTCTTCACGCCGATCATGTGCATGTTCATGTGCAGGGTCTGGTCCGAGAACATGCAGTAGGTCTCGCCCGCGCGGCCCATAAAGTCGTAGGCCAGGCCGTTGCCGGCAATGAAGTGGGGGTCAGAGCGGATGGAGGGGATACAGAAGGGGTTGACCGAGTTGCCCACCGTGGGAGGGGTCACGGGCCAGTTGGTGCTGCCGGTCGCCGGCGCGCAACACTCCTTGTACACCTCCTGGTAGCATGTGTTGGGGAACGCGGTCTGGCCAGTGGCCGGGATCACGGGGACCGACCCGCAAGGGATGGTGCAGCAGGTGTCAACCATGAAGCGGTAGCGGGGGGAGTTGGCAAAGGAGTCCGGAGCCTGGTACCCTCCGCGGATGATGAACTGCTCACAGCAGGCAATCACCATGTCCTCCGCAATGATCTCCTCATTGGTCAGCTGGGCGCAGCACAGCTGAGGGTTGGACTTCGGGTTCACGTCGCAGAGGGGAGGAGGTGGAGGTGGTGGGGGTGGGGGGGGGTGGCGAGCGAGAGATGAAGGTGTAGATGACGGTCACAGTGGCAGAGGCGTTCGTCAGGAACTGCTGGATGACGTTGCCGGAGGCGGACGCCGTGGAGGCGGCCTGGGCGACGGCGGGCCAGAACACCTGCAGGTCAAAACAATAACGCATGGTCGCGTACAAACGCCAGACAACTGTCAGCACACGGTTGTCCTTCCAAACAAAGGTCAAAAGGACAGGGCAGGAATCGATCACAGCATGGGCACGAGGGCAAAAACGACTAGGTCCATAACCGCTCACCTGGCCGGGAGCAGCACCGACGGGGCCCTGGAAGGGGGCCATGTCGCCGCCAAGGAAGGTCCTCTGGCCGGTTTCCTCCCGACGCAGATCTGGGAAGGAGCCACCAGATGGGCCGGCGAAGTCCAGCACGTTATCGTATGGCTCGGCGTTATCAACCACAGAGCGAGTTGGCCGGACGCTGAACAGCGGGTTGGTTGCCCCAACGACGCCAGTCAGGCTCAACGTAATGGAAGCGGCCAAGTTCAGCGTAATAACGAAGGGGTTCGCCTCCTGAGACTCATAAGCGGCGGTACCCTGCACACCACCAGCGAAGCTCACAGAGACGCTCTGGAGATCTCCGCAACGGCGATCGAACTGGGTCGTAGTCAAAGTACGCTGCGAGAAAGAGAAAGGAATCACATAGAAAAGGCAGTGCGGAAGGAAATTGGTTCAAAGGGCAAAACCGTACATAGCTCCAGCGTTCTGCCCACAAGTGGCCACTTCACAAGAAACTGGGATTACAAAAACCTGCTCCCATATCACCAACGTCTTCCACGATCAATAGCTATAAAAGTGGAAAAGACATAGTAACCATTCTAACTAGGCCACCTGGACCAGAACCCGGGTTCACCGCAATACGTACCTGCCAGTTGGTCGCAATAAGATTAGTCGTGGCAGAGTAAGTCTGAGGATTAGTCTGCGTGCATTGCGCAGCAGCGTAGGCGCTGAAGCACAAGGCCACCAAAGCCACAAGACAAACGCGTGAGGCCGCCATGACGGCGAGCCAAATTCTCAGCGGTTCTCACAACCGCTTGGTCTTGCGGGGAGCCACTCGGCAATGTTGCCAACCCGCAAAGCCAGTTTTGCGATCACCCCTCGCACGAGGATGCATCTGGACCGTCGATCGATGTTGATGTTGCTTGCTGGCCCTTGTGATTGCTTGATGACCTTGGCTGCCACACTTGCCAGTTAACATGCTTTCCCGTAGTGTGGGCGGTTCCGCTTAGTTACCATGCTTTCCCGTAGTCATTCGTCTCCGATTTCTAGTAGCGGGCTCCCGAGGCCCGCAGCGCCGGCCTCCGGAGTGATGGGTGCGTCCCGCTCTATTCTACTTGCCATCATTCAATTCAGTTTAGTTCAGTTGGATTCAACTCCGGTCATAGCCCTCGGCCGTTTCCAAATCTCTTCTGCCCATTTTTTTGCGGCGTGGGCAACAACAACAACAGCAACAACAAGTAGCCAGACAGAGATAGTAAAAGCAGACTCGGGGATCCTAGCTAGTACAAGCTGGTAGGTCAGCACTGTGCAGAAAGCAGTCAGCGGAAGTGCGGAACCACAGACGATGCAGTCAGCGCTGCGCCGCAGTGTGCCTCCTGCAATAAATATCGGGGCGGCCAGGGGCCTGCCGGCATTCAGACGATGTTCAAGGCCAAGGCTACCTACTGTACTGTAGTGGAACACATCAAAACTTGGGCGTTTGTGGCACGTTCAACAATTTCAACACGTGTCTCCCCAGATGAGTGATGACTGGTGGAAATGCACTGAACTGAAACTGAATTGAACCTCTACAGTAGCTGCCTCGTGCTTCCTTCTGATGACAATCTCCAGGGATCGTTTGAATCCGCCGCGTGTCGCAATTCGTTGACTGGGCAAGCAATATGATGCCCGCCACATGGACGATACCGAGTACACTAATAAACGTGAGTGACCCCCACCGCCTGTCGGCCAGCCTGTCACAGACCGCGCCTGTCGGAGCCGAGTCAGCCGACGGGGCGAGCTATCCCCGCCACGTGTCGACAGGCGAGCCCTTGGCAACCGGTGCCGGAGCCCCGCCCCGTACGGCCCAGGAGACCCCGCCGGGTCCAGCCGGCCGGGTCCCCGGGCGCCGGCCCCTGGGAGGCTCTGATGGGAAGCGGAGGACTTTGCGGAATGAGAAGTCTTCCCGCCTTTGGGGGGAGGAGTCTATCACGTTCCCTCCTCGGGAATCAATCATGAAATGATGATGATTGTTGAATGAGGGGTCGGCGAGCAAACTCATGCCAAAAAGGGCCGGGTTCCGGCGAAGTTGTTGTCTCATATCACCACTGAAGGCCCAAGTGGTCGTTACGCACTGATTCCACGTATTTAACGTTTTTCTCAGGTTTTTTCTTTTTGCCTATTTGACAGTGTGCGCTCATGCACGGGTGCGGCGACATCTCGTTGTCGTAGACCAGTTCGAGGTACAGTTTCCTGATCACTGAGCAGCCGCCTGAGAGTAGTCTTATCCGTTCCGGCTGCACACGTCAATGGCGACCCAACCAACAACGGTTGTACCATACCAAGGAGACAACATATCAAGGGTTGTACCATACTACCATATGTCGGTGTACATGTGGCCAGGCTGTATAGCTGGTGAAGATCTTGTGGGGTGTGGTGAACTTGACCTTGGTGTTCATCAAACTTCGAAGTGGCCTGTCGCTTTGAACAAGCTCCACCTGGGCAGTCACGGCACTCTCCCCTCTACCCCCTTAGACCCCCCTCTCACCCCCTCAACCCCGGCCCCCACTCACCGCGCAAACTTTTACCAAACACGCGCGGGGGGTCGGTCACGCAATTTCTAGCCGCTGTACATACATGCATAATGTTGTTGACGGAGGGCCGGGTGCATAATAACACTGTCCGTCATCCGTCAGTCAGTCATGACTTATATCAAGTAACGCGCGTGTTTGTAACTTGCCTGTTGAAACTCTACCGCGGAGCCAATTTTCGGAAGAACCTCGCCCTTATGCTTGCAAATTCGTGACAAACTCGGTGGATGGATGTCCAGATGTACATGGATGGATTGACGGATTTTATCCCCTATTCCTATGTTTTTCTCACACGTGTGTACGGCCTACAAGCTTCGCCAATTCTGGCGAACCTAACGGTTTTTCCGAAAATTGGCTCCGCCAGATTAAGTTAGTTCGATATATGTGAATCCTTAATTGACGGTTGTTCCTGCCTTATGTACTAGTAGGCTGGTACTCACCAAGCTATGGTCACCAAGCTAGGGTCACCAAGGGGGTTCTAGGTACAAGACTAACAACTACGGGCGCTTTTGTGCATTCATTGGTCGGCCGGCAAGCTTTTATACATGTGGCCGCGGGGCAACTGACAACACACTCACCGACCAAAACATGGACCGTCCGTTGTGTTGACTCTTTTCAGTGTATTTTTTTTTTACATATCAACGAAATTGGTTTCAGTTAGAAAGGGTTCGTGACCAAGATAGCGATCATTCTACATGGAAATGGGTGAATCCTGGGTATACATGCCCCTAAAACTGAATCCCTCCAGATGGCTCAGGGAGAAGCCTTTATATTCTCCTAACCCCTAAATGGTCTTGCTGCCGATTTTCCGCCAAAAATCGAGTTCCAGCCGATGCATCGGCCCCTTCTCGGGGGACCAGATGCCGCGAAATCTATTAAGAATTAGGAAAAGTTTAGCTGAGAAGATCGAAAGTTTATAAAATTCTTCACAGCATGGTACTAGGGTTTGCATACTTTTGACAAAGTTATAGAGGTGTTCTGGCCGGTCAAAGTACAAGGGGTCAGGGTACTTTTTCACGTACAACGTGCATTCCGGAAAACGACGACCTGGCCATGGCGGCTTGCGCCCACGCATGGCATTTACGTTTGCGTTCGAATTTTCTGGCCAAACTTAGGGTATTGATTTTATACGTCCTAAAGATGATACAGGCCAATTTTTGGTTCGCGGGAATGCCATTTGATAGGTGTCGGCAGCGTTCTTGCTGGAAAAAACTGCGATCAGGCCGGACGATAGAAACGTTGACAGCAATACCTTTCCGGCGTATTTTAAAGGATATATCGGTTTCTTTGTACTTTTTATGATACATAGTAGTCGTAAACGTGCAAGGGTGGCCAGAAATCGCCGAATCCAGCGACCATGCTGCACAACTTTGGTGTGCCGAAATGCGCCATTTTGCGGCCACCGCCTGGGCCAAGGTAACGCCATCCATGCCTGGTAAAGCTTAATCATCGTTTTCCTATCGATGTTTGACGTTTATATATACGTTCTAGCTTGTGTAGCACATTCTTTTTGCACTATTCATGCTCTTTCTTGACCCTGGCCTGGCCCCTTTCTAAAACACCCTTCTTAGATGCTTCCCTCAGTCAGTTGACCTGCCACAGGGTGATGGTGATAAGTTTTAGAGGCTGTATGGGTTTGAATACCTCCATATATGTTTGTTATACATTTCCCATACACATATTGCATGAGTGTGAGGCAGTTGGCTGGTCTCTGTGGCATCATCAAGCACGTAACTGGTGAGTAAAAGCTTCCCATTGACAGCATGTGCCACCAGGTGTGCTGGCCATCACCTGGCAAGCTATAGCAGCTTAGGCCTAGTTTATCCTTGCTAGGGCAGGCTGAAATAGGCTCAACACCACTAGTTTGTTGGTGGCTGCCTCCTAGAATCCATGCCTTGCGTAGGGTGTCCGTACCACGTTACCTACGTGCATGGACAAGGTGGCACCTGCACATAGGTGCCATGTAAGGGCAGTGTGATGATGCAGTTATGTTTCCCCATCATTGTGGAAGGGAAATGTATTGTTTGGCATGGTTGGTGGCCATATTAGGAGGTAGTATGCCCACCCCTACTCCCTTGGTTGCTTTTTACCAACGGTACCCCTATGGGCTGTACTGGGTGCAACTGCTGGTATACCCACCCAAATGATGACCCCAATGGCTCAAACTGTTCAGCAACTAATTGTTTATCATCCCTGAAGTGGTAGGTGCCTAGGTCTTATAACATAATTCAAAATGCACATTCTACCAAAAATGAAAACGCGCGTCTTGACCCCCCTGACTTTGACGGCAGTTAAACATGGCCTACCCTGCATATATGTGAGGTTGTGATATACCAACCCGAAGGGCAACTCATGGACATGCTTGGCCCCCAAGGACGGCCATTGGATATGGGTAGGTTGGATGGCATCTGGTTTGCAAAATTGTGAAGATCCAGCCGATTTATCGGCAGGATCTCAGACCATTTAGGGGCTAAGCCATCGGGGGTTAGCATGCAACCGGCTGCCCACACCGCTGACCCGTCATCATGGCCGAGCGTCGACGCCGACCGGTACAGTCGTCTTGGACAGTCCGGATTACGCGGAGTTGCTATCTGCGACTCCAGACCTGGGCGATCGAGTGAGTCCGACGCGCCACTTGCCTCAGTTTGCGTGTGCAGAATTCGCCAAGAAAAGTACCTCATCGGGCACTCCGTGGCAATCATGATGCCTTCAGTGCATGCACATTCTGATTCTGATTCTGATGTACATGTTCGATCACGCATGCACTTACTTATTTACTTGCTTACTTGCTTACTAACTTGCTTAATTAATAAATTATTAAACTCGTGCTCCCGTTTTTGGGGAGTCACGGAGCATCATTAACCCCGATGGATGGATGGGTACACGCAATCCTACCGGTCTAAGCTAGATTAATTAATTAATTAATTAATTAATTAATTAATTAATTAATTAATTAATTAATTAATTAATTAGACTCGTGCTCCCGTTGGGGAGTCACGGAGCATTAACCCCGATGGATGGATGGATGGATGGATGGGTGCTACATTCCTACCGGTCTAGTCTATCTACATATTTGGCTACATACTACATCTATCTAACAGCATTCTAACTACAACTTCTATCTACGCTGCCCGAGTGGGAGCTATCTGGCGTGCCTCCCGCGGGATTGCACACGCGGGCGCTTCCCCACTGGGGGGGGCTCATTGTCCTCTATGACCTGGGCCCACTTGGCCTTGTCCATCATCTTCTTCCAAATCACGGAGAGGCCGAGGCCCCCCATGTCCTCTACTAGCTGTTCCTTGAAGGTGCGGGCCTTGCGGCGTCTAACATCACTAGGCCCAGCCCACGTCAGGAGGTGCCGGCCAGGCTGGGCTGGTCGCAGTCCTGCGGGGGGGCCACGTGAGGTGTCTACCTGGTTGGTGCGAGCTAGGTGCCCTACAAGCTGCAGGCGGCGTTGCTTAATGGTGCTGGTGATATAGGGCATGCCCTGGTACAGGTCCTCATTGCGGACATGAGCAGCATATCCTACTCTGAAAATGGAACGCAGCATGCTGGTGACCGCGCCGTCCAGCTTGCGGGCCAGGTCGGCGGTGAGGGTCCACGTCTCGGCGCCATACGTGAGAACAGGAAGGACGAGGACCTTGAACAGGTCCTGTTTCTCGATCTTGCCCAGGGGCTTGCGCCACAGGGCCCGGTACTGACGTAAAGCGTGCCAGGCGAGGGAGATGCGATGGTCCACATCCGCCTCGCAGCTGGGGAGCAGGCTGCCCAGCAGCTTAACGCGGTCCCGATACGGGACTCGGGAGCCGTCTAGGAGATAGAGGGGCGGCGCTGGGTTGGTGAGCCCAACCGCCAGGGCCTCTGTCTTCTTGCTGACCTCAAGCCCCACTGCACGGGCCTCGAGAGCCAGGCAGTCAAGCCATGTCTGCACGTGCTCAGTGTCCTCGAAGAGGGTGGTGTCGTCTGCGTAAATGATGTCTGCTAGCCGAATCTCCGTGTCCGCACCGCCATGCCAGAATTTGTTAGCAACCTGCACTCCTGGTTCCCTGCCCACGATGCGGGCAAATCGCTTGCGCGCCTGAATCATTACGTATTCGACAACAATAATGAACAGGTAGGGCGACAGCACGCAGCCCTGCCACACACCCTTCTGTAAAGGGCATGGGGGCGTGGTCCCGTAAGAAGTGCGCACCGAAGTGGTGGACCCTTCATACAGGTTGCGGATGACAGCAATAATAAGGGGGCGGGGGATCCGGAACGTACAACTCGAGGATGTCCCAAAGCGCAGGCCAGAAAACCGAATCGAAGGCTTTGATGATAATAAGCTAGATATGCTGTGTCAAAACGGAGGCGATGGTGGTTGGGGCAACCAGTCGCCCGCCATTGTTGCGGCTGCTAGACGGGAAGGAGGTCGAGTTCAGGACCACGATCGCTTCGAACTGCAGGGGAGCATGCTCCCTGACACCGCCGACGATGTGGACATCCGCATCGGCCTGGCCTGGCCCTAGGCATCGGTCGCTCCAAACCTACTGCATGCGCATGGCACTCGAAGGACATGGGCGAGCAACGCAAGCGCATGCTCCTCAAGGTCCTCGTCCTCACGGTGCTTACGTACATGGCGCTGAGGCATGGACACTCACGGACAAGCTGGCTACACGGCTGAACGGCACGGTACCGAGGATGCTCCGTCAGGCCCTGAACGTAGTGTTTTCCACACATAGGTCATTCCACACATAGGTCCGAATTCTCCCGATTTCTGGCCTGCGCTGGTTGTCTCCTTGATAGGTCATTAGAATCTTTGTACCAGGGTATGCCTCGCATTTCGGACGAGATTGGACAACGTAGGATAGCATTTTCGTAGGACATCTTGCTCGCTTCTGTCAGGTAGACACGGACCTCGGTCTGGCCGGCCCCGAGCGGCTTCAATGGCCAGCCGGGGCGGCATATCCTGACCTGCCGGCCTGGCCAGCCCCAAGGACATTGATTCCTAAAAGGGTAGGTAAACATGTCATGACCTATACACAGCAGTTGTTGGCTGACCTAGTGGCCCAGCCCCGTTTGAACATCGCATTCACTCCCTCTCTCTTGCTTGGAGTGCTATGCAGAACAAGAAGAGGCACCTGGAAGACGATTGTCCAGGCTCACACGCCAGCCCCTGTGGGCAAGCCCCCCCCCCCCAAAGAGGAAGGGGCGCTTTGCTGAGTAGAATAGTTAGGGTTTTCCTAGATTAGATTAGCTTAGAGTTAGATTAACTAGTTCGGTTTCGCGGCTCCGCCCACCTCCATAGTCCATCCAGCAAGGGACGGAATATGTGCTACATGATCTCCTCACGGAGTCATGTTATAATTTAATTTAATTCAATTTAAGCTATCTACATGCTATCTACAAAACAATCCTATTCTCTGACTTTGATGGTGCTCGCGACCCTAGGGTCTCATTGTCTAGCATGCCGCCCACGTGTTGTGCACTAACTAAACGCGCGGCTTCCCCACTGCAGGGGGGTTGTAATTGTCCTCTATGACCTGGGCCCACTTGGCCTTGTCCATCAGCTTTTTCCAAATCACGGAGAGGCCTAGCCCCCCCATGTCCTCTACTAGCTGTTCTTTGAGGGTGGGGGCCTTGCGGCGTCTAACCTGGCTGGGCCGGCCGGGCCGGCCCGGCCCACGTGAGGAGGTGCCCGCCGGCCCGGCGCTTGGCAGGGCGCAGCCTTGCAGAAGGGCCACGTGAGTGAGGTGTCTACTACGTGGTCGGTTGGTGCGAGCTAACTGAAGTGCCCTACTAGCACTCATCAGGCGCCGCTGCTCATGATGGTGCTGGTGATTGTCTCCTTGATAAGTGGCATGCCGAGATACAAGTCCTCCTTGCGTACATGAGCATCATATCCTACACGAAAAATTGAACGCAGCGGCAGGTCCCCGCCCCTCCTGAGTCAGCCTGCCGGTACGGCACCTTGCTTGATTGGCCGGGTCCGACAGGGTCGAGTGGATCAAAAGACTACCAGTATAACGGTAAGTGGTCGATCCTGCCTTATGTCATTGTTGGTGGTTCATCTATACTAGGGTACCTACTTCAGTCATGACGGCCGGCCCCTCAGTCTCGACATACTGATAGTTGCATACTGATAGTGTCTCACTTCATAAGTCCAGGCCGGCTGCCTAGTTGTCTCCTCACCCTATATTTGAGAAGACCTTATATTTTGGAATTCATTTCCCGGGGAAATGAGTGTTATTTGTTATTCCGAGACATGAATTGTGGAAATTCAGGGCTGGCTTTGGGTAAAAGATCTAAAATCAGGGACAAATGGGTTGGTCAGTGGTACGCAGTATAGAAAACGTACTCAGATCCTACAGCTCTCAACATTCAGATTGTCAGCCCTGGATTCGATTTTAGGTCGCAGCCCTGGGGCGGCCGGGCCCCATTCTTAAACGTGGGGGGGGGGGGGGGGGGGCGCAACTGTGAAGGCATTATTTATCTATTCCAGATCACACTGCACCCGCCATCGCCATCGCCATCGCCATCGCCAACGTGCACACCTTTGTTAAAGTGGCTGTCGCTGCGGCTAAGTGCCGACGCGATGGCCGCCCTGGCTGGGCGAGCATTCGCAGCTAATTGCAGCATCCAGGGAAACAGGTTTTCGCCGCATTCAGTGGAACAAGGCGGCAGTTTTATAATTAAGAAACCTTGCCCAGTGTCCTGGCCACATGCTTCCCAAGCACCTCGGCGCGCTGTGTTCTTCCCTCATGTGAGAGCTGCCAAGGATGACAAGAAAAACTCGAAAAAGCAAGCTGCTGTGAAAGAGAAGGAAAAGGATAAGGATAAGGACAAAAACAAGGACAAGGACACGAAGGAGGTCGTCGAGGTCAAACGCAGGCGCGTAGACTCGGAGGCGGCCAAGTTGAAGCGGGCAGAGTCCTTGCGGATAGACACACACGCGGACGAGCCTGCTTGTGACGAAAGGTATCCCCGGTGGGAGGACGTCAAGCACAGACTGAAGCCGACGCAAGCTGCACTGGGATGGGGTGAGTGGCAACTCCCAACCCTTGTCACCTGCATGTCGAGTTTATCGCGATGCTCATTGCCTTTGTAATTCGTGCAAGGCAAGCTGGGGACCGAGCGTTTTGGAAAATTTACAAAGGGCTATCTTATTTCTTTGGCAGCGTGCATTATGCGTCATACGTATCCCACTCACTAGGTCGTCCAGGCTTTTTGAGGGTAAAAGGACGTCAAGAGAAGGACGGGCCGGTTAGGGTGCATGGGACTCCTAGCTGTACGCAGCGGATCAATCATTCGGCTTAACTTGCTCCTTTCCCATCGCAGTTTTGTTTGACAGCTTGCTTGCAACATGATGCTGCAGAGCTAGTTGGCTGCCGTCAAGGCTCCCATGCATATTGTTTGCTGCAGTGTATTATAACCGGATACAGCTGCCTGCTAAGTGAGCCTCGAGGGGCCCTTAATACCACCAATTTATATGGATATATACACTATATATCCACTGTTACCAACCCAGCAGCTATGGTAATATACTTTGTACGGCTTGTGAATGTCGTGTACCAGTCCAACAGCAGCGGACAAGCATGGCGCATGAATGCATGAATGCACAATATGGACCGGTGCAGCGTCCCTTTTCGCTTGCTTCATGGCTTTCGAAGCACAAGAGGAGAGGTTTCTGCATGGGGCGGTGCTGCATAAACGTATCGCTGGTTCAAGGGCATGCATCCCAGGTAGAGATGTTCATCGAATGGCTACCTTCCCCCACGCACTCTTCCCCACACGCTCTGGCAGACGGAGCGTGTAGCAAGTCGCCGCTTGTCCCTTGTCCATCTCCCCCCTCGCCCGTGTGCTGATCGTAGATCGATTTGTGTGCAGATCCGGCGTCCAACAGAGTCGTGTTCACAGCAGTCGTCACGTTCACAGACAGACTCATGTACTTGGGTTGCTTGTGACGGAATGGACTGTGTTGCGTCCAACGGAATCATTGTTTGCCTCGCCAGTTCCTGTCATCAACATCCCTCCTGCAGGAGGGTTGCTCAAAATACTCGCAAGCCAACCCCCTTATCCGCACAAACCGTGACCCGTTCAGGACCCCCGGCTGCCCTTCAGCCGCCCTCAGTCTTGTGGTGGACATTAGTGATCATGCCAGTAGTGATCATGCCATTAGTGTTCATGCCATTAGTGTCATTAGTGATCGTGCCTACAGTGACCATGCTATAGGGACCTGAAACGACCCTTGCTCACGCAACTAGTCATGTGTCCCCTCCCCCTTTGGTCCAGACCAACATGATCGCGAGCCAAGCCCCTTGCCTTGCGACGCCGTAGACTAGGCATTCAAGTTGACGCTCACCCATTCTGTTCATGTTCTGCGGTTGCCGGGTGCCCGCTTCTCGCTCTCGGAGACTGGGCGTTCAAGAAGCTCACTCGTTATGATCTTCGTCATTGCCCCTTCGGTGTTCCTTGCTGACTGGGCGGCTCAGAAGCTGACTTTTTAATAATGTGCATTTCCCCGATCGTTGCCCCCTTACCGCAGACTGGGCGTTCAAGAAGCTGACCAGCTTCAGCTCGGCCGAGGGCGCGCAGGCCTACATGGACAAGAAGCCCATCCCCGTGATACAGCGCGGGGACAACCTGTACGTGCTGGACCACCACCACACGCTGGCCGCGCTCGAGATGTCCGACTTCAACCCGCGCATCACGCTCGATGTCATGCTCAAGTTTGCCGAGGGCGAGCGCTCGGAGGAGGTTTTCTGGGGGTTCCTCGAGGGCAAGGGGTGGGCGTACCTGCGTGATGAGAACTACAACCGGCTAGACCCGCAGACGCTGCCCAAGTCGTGGTAAGTGCGCGAGTAGGCAATCTCGTTGGGAAAGTGCATGGTGCGCAGGTAGATGATGTCCGTATGGGTACTTGGGCCAGTACGGATTGTGCCCAAGTACCCATGGTACGTGTGCGAGTACAGACCTGCTGGATTGGTGCGTACACCCGTTCCAGCATGGAGCCGGGGAGGATAATGCACAGACGGACAAGTCATGGTGGAAGAGTCGAAACATTTCCGCGTACCGGTCGGCAGAATGTAGTTTACTATGTGTTGGTCGACTACGACGCGGTAGCGCTCGATAGGCATGCATGATAGCTCAGAGGGTGGTACATGCATGAGTGGGCAACAAGGTTGGGTCGATGCGACGCGCACGCATAGGCAGGAGTGTCGCGGATGGGATACACTGGCCAGGTTGTGTTGGGGTTATGGGCTTATGGCGTTGGTCCGTGGTGCATGCGTAGGGCTAACCCGCCTCACATCCTCGCCACCGTGCCACATAGGGCCAAGCCCACGTCAGGGTGCTTCCCACCCATCCCTGCCGCCGTCCTTGTGCCACCTGCTGTGTGTGCCACCTGTCATGTTTCCGCCACCTGGCACCGTGATGGGTACATCATTCCTATTCTGCCCCCTGGCACTGTGCGGCGTTGCGCAGGTGCATCTCCGCGTTCCGCAACGACGTCTACCGCAGCATGGGAGGCTTTGCGCGCCAGTACAAGGTAGGCCACCGCTCGGCATGGACAGGGGGCCATTGGTCGATGGGGTTTGCCAGTGCAAGGTCGGCACTGCAGCGTGTGGTTGGATCCCCTGTCTTGCCTTGGTGCATGCTTTGGTACTCTCTGCCCTTGCCACCACGCACGTACCAGCCTCTAGCCATGGTCTTGCTTGCCGTGTGCGCTTGCTCCCCACCCACATGCACAACATGCTGATCTTGTCACTTGAGTCTCTGTCTTCTGTGTCTATTTCTGTCGCTCAGATCCTGGCACGCGGCGAGAAGCTGGAGGACAAGCTCTTCTTCGAGTTCAAGTGGGGCTACTTCATCTGGCTGCACCGGTGGGTGCCGCATGCGGAGGGTGCCCCCTGCCTCTTGGGTTAATCTTGCCTGTTGTGGGGGTGCCCCACCGCTGCGTTGCCTTTCCTTGGAAACAACGGCTTGCTTTTCTTGGCTTTCTCGCATGCGTGGAGGACAGGGAGTCGCATGCGGGGATCCTTTTTGTATTGAGACGTGCAGCGGTCAGATCGAGCAGAATCACTTTTGTGGAACCTTACCGGTCATCTGCAAATCAACTATGTTCCATTGCTCTATGGATTCACCATCCACCCCAGTCCCTCCGTTACGCCCATCTCCCTCTCCACTGTCGCTAGTAGTCAACCACGCTGGTTGTGAACCACGCTTCCATTGCCCCGTTATCACCACCACCAGCCTCACCCACGGCCCCCTGGTGTACTGCCTGTGACCTTGCCGTACTGCGTGCTGCGCGCTGCCTCGCCGTGCTGCGCGCTGCCAGGGATGACGAGTTTGGCCTGTGGCCTGACGAGAGGATCTACCGGGGGTGGAAGCGGCTCAAGGAGGTGGGTGGGGGCACGCAAACGGGGCAAGGAGGTGGGTGGGGGCACGCTAGCGGTGAGCAGAGCGCTCAAGTGCTCTCGTTGCACGTGTTTAGAAGGGCAAGGGTCCTGGCCTCCACCAACAAGTGGCCTGTCTTCCACCTACAGTTTTCTAACTTACATGCGTAGTGCGCCATGCCAACGGATTGGTTTTCCTCTTATGGGCCAACCTGCCATTTCCAGCGGTCTATCATTGTCATCTTTTCTTCGCAGGATGCCTCTGTGTTAGGCATTTCATCCTAGATCTCCAATCCTGAAAGCAAAGCTGTTTGATTTCTAGGTGTGTGTCTTTGGCGTGCTGAGGATGCTGCCATTTTACCACCTGCTGTGTCCATGACCTCAGGCCATCTGGTGCACTGGCTCATGGCTGCCCTTTCTGTGAAACCCAACCTTTACCCGCACATACCCGACCCCCACACACCCAACCCCACACACCCAACGCCCCAAGCCTCCCGTCAACTGATCCCGTTGTCCCCCCTCTCCCCCCCGCTCATCGCTTCCCGCATGCTACTCCGTCAACCCCTCTTCCTTCATGTCCCTCACGTTCTTTCATCCGTTTCTTCCCTTTCGTCCTTCCGTCCCCCTGCCCTGCGCCATGGTGCAGGCGCCAGAACCCTAAACCATCATTCAACCCTGAACCTTCATCTCTTTCTGCATGTCACTCCATCAACCCAACCCATCATTTCCTCTCTTCCACTCCCCGATTCCCCCCTCCCCCCCCATCACCCCCATAATGCCCCCCATGCCCCTTCCCTTCTAAAAACGTGTCCCTCATGTCGCTCCCCACCCCCATCATCTTGTCCCATATGCAAACCCCCACCCATATTCCAGCCCAGATGGTCGAGGCGCTGGACATGCAGTACCGTCAACCCCTCTTCCTTCATGTCCCTCATCTCCTTTCTTCCCTCTACTTGCCCACCCCCACCCCCACCCCCTTTCCCACCCCAGATGGTCGAGGCGCTGGACATGCAGGAGTACATGGTGATGTCCGCCCAGGACGAGGCCCCCGTGGAGGACATCATCTACCTCTCCGTGCGGGTCATCCAGCCGCCCTACAAGCTGCTGTGCCTGTACCTGCACCAGCTGCTGACCGCCTACTCGCGGCTGCAGGGGCAGCAGCGCGTGGTGCCGGGCATCAGCCGCATCTTTGGCGCGCTGGACAGCGAGCTGCCCGGCACGGTGATCCCTATCTCAGAAGATGCCGAGTTTGGCACGTGGCTGGACTAGAGGATGCCGAGTTTGGCACGTGGCTGAACTAGAGGATGCCGAGTTTGGCACGTGGCTGGACGAAAGGATGCCGAGTTTGGCACGTGGCTGGACTAGAGGATGCCGAGTTTGGCACGTGGCTGGACTAGAGGATGCCGAGTTTGGCACGTGGCTGAACTAGAGGATGCCGAGTTTGGCACGTGGCTGGACGAAAGGATGCTGAGTTTGGCACGTGGCTGAACTAGAGGATGCTGAGTTTGGCACGTGGCTGGACGAAAGGATGCTGCGTTTGGCACGTGGCTGGACTAGAGGATGCCGAGTTTGGCACGTGGCTGGACTAAAGGATGCCGAGTTTGGCACGTGGCTGGACTAAAGGATGCCGAGTTTGGCACGTGGCTGGACTAAAGGATGCCGAGTTCGGCACGTGGCTGGACGAAAGGGGAGTTTAGCACGTGGCTAGATTAAAAGGGAGTTTGGCACGTGGCAGGAGAAAACGGAGTGGGCGCGTTGCTGGTCGAAAAGAAGAGGCCTTGACTGGGGGTGAGCGGGAGGAGAAAGGAAGGCCTGTTGGGGATGGGAAGGGGAGGAGATATGCTGGCCTAAGGGTGAGGGGGGGGCGGGGGGGCGAAGGAGTGCAGGACGGAACGGGTGGGCAAGAAATGGTGGATGGAAGGGGGTGGCGAGGCTGGCTAGACTGGGGGCGACGGGGCTGGACGGAGGGGGAGGTAAAGGCCAGATGCTGGACGCGTAACGGGAAGGGGGCGGGGAGGGATGAGGAACGGAAGGAGGCAGGGAGGGAAAGGCTGGAGGATTGGGGGGGGGGGACCAAGGACGCATGGAGGTCAAAACGTGTGCTTTTTACGTCGCACGGCGGCCTACTTGTAACCTGATTTGGTACTTTCTTGTGGTGGTTACTCGGTACCAGGCGCACATGGCTGTTGTGACCAGGGGTGACATCGGGTAGTGCTCTTGGCTGGAGGCAACGTGGCCATGGGTGTCCACAATGCAAGGGACATTCATACTTCAAGTGAAGGTGGGGTTTTATGGGGGATTCTGGGCATCTGGCAGCTGAGTGTGATGTTTGGCAGGATGTTGACTCCACGGAGAACTTTATACTTAATGTGTATTTTCATAGTCTTTGTATTCTAAAAGTTGTAGGTTGTTAGGTGGTATCACTTATTTTCTCGATCATCTCGATCCCATAAGGTCTTGGCATGCCATGTCAAGGTCTGCACAACCAACAGACAAGGCCAGGATGCTTCACCAGGGGCTGCTGATGTTGATTGCACCCTCTGTGCTTTTTCGCATGGCAAGTTGAATTGGCATGTTTGGCTTAGTACTATCTATCTGTTTTTAGAGAGAATCAAAGCTGGCCGGATAACTACGCAGTATTCGATCCCAGTTTTTGTTCCAGATAAAGCAATGCATGTGATATTGGATATATGGAATACTTGCATGTGATGTATTGATGTATGCATGAGCAGTCCTGGCATACTAAATACGTTTCACGTGTTTGGTACCTTCGGTATCGAGTGGACAGGCGTGTAGTACTTCTAGCCACCATCAGCTCCGTACGTAGTATCAAGGAGACAACCAGCGCAGGCCAGAAATCGGGAGAATCCGGACCATGGTTGCTCGAGCCTGCCGTTATCTTGTAGTATATCTGTGATGCCATATCTCCTTTGCGGCCGTTCCGAGCTTGGCACTGGATTCGTTGTCCCCACCGTCGCATCGCTACAGTATACATCACCCTAGTCCCTCTACGGTGTTGGATCGCCATGCGTCCAGGCATAGTTGGACATCTCACTTAACACATTATGTTTTCTGGCATACGTGGGCGTTCGGTTCACGCCGCACATTTGAAAGTGATTTCCTCCGGATTTTTGCCTTGGCACAGTGTTCAGTTCTTGGACGTTTGGAAACATGGCACATGTAACGTAATGACTGATTAGCTATCTAGACCTTTTCAGTGGTTTTCCATTTGCTGTGGGTTTTTCCTCGTAAATGGTGGGAGGGCGATCGCAGCAACGGTGCTCACCACTAGACACTTCAGGCCAGTTAGGCTTGAAACACACGCCCTGATCAAGCAAGATGTTTCCGGCCCCACCTAGCTTCTAGGTAAGTAAGTAAGCTAGCATGTGAACATGCACTGAAGGCATGCCACGGAGTACCCGATGAGGTATTTTTCGACGCGGATGCTCGATCACCGGCGAAGGCGCGACTCCCTTGCCCAGGTAAATGGAGTCGCAACTAGCAACTCCGCGTCATCCGGACTATCCAAGACAACTCTCCGTCCTATAGTCAGCAAAAATTGGTGCGAATGGTCCCCAGTTCGATTCCGGCCTGGATTCATTCATGCAGATCGCGTTTTCCGCGGACCGGCACTGAACGCAAATGGTTTTCACCTTTGCGGCGTGCCAAATCAGAATATCCAAGACAACTGTGCGCTCGGCCATGATGACGGGGGTGGGGGTAGGTTGCATGCTAACCCCCGATAGCCCAGGAGAATATAAAGGCTTCTCCCGGAGCCTGAGGGTTTCAGGCGCATTAATAAATTATTATACTCGTGCATGCTCCTGCGGGGGAGTCACGGAGCATTAACCCCGATGTATGGATGGGATGCTCTTCAAGGTCCTCGTCCTCACGGTGCTTACGTATGGCGCGCGCGCCGAGGCGTGGACACTCACGGAAACACTGGCAGCCAAGCTAGACGGCACAGTTTACAGGATGCTCCGACAGGTCCTGAATGTAGGGTTTTCCAAGCGTAGGTCATTAGAGTCTTTGTATCAGGGTATGCCTCGTATTTCGGACGAGATTAGCCAGCGTAGGATAGCATTTGTAGGACATCTTGCTCGCACCAGCCAGGTCGACACCGCCCTTGGTCTGGCTGGCCCCCAGCGGCTTGGTCAACCAGGGCGGCATATTTTGACCTGGCCTGGCCCCAAGGACATTCCCAGGAAGCTAGGTAAACCTGCCATGACCTTCACCCAGATGTTGCCGACCGACCTAGTGGTCCCAGCTCAGTTTGAACACCGCATCCACTCCCTCTCCCTTCTTTGGACTGCCATCGTTGCAGAACAAGAAGCAGTGGCAGAAGATTGTCCAGGCTAACACGCTGGCCAGCCCCTGTGGGCAAGCCACCCCCCCCCCAAGAGGAAGGGGCGTTTGCTGAGTAGTGTAGGTAGGATTTTATCGACTAGATAGCTTAGAGTTAGGTTAGTTTGATTACGCGGCCTCCTCCACCTCCACCCATTAATTAATTAAGACTCGTCACTCGTGCTCCCGTTGGGGAGTCACGGAGCATTAACCCCGAGGGATGGATGGATGGGTGCAAACAGTCCTACCGGTCTAATCTATCTACATCGGCTACATACTAAATCTATCTAACAGCATTCTAACTACAACATCTATCTAGGCAGCCGCACGCTGCCCTAGGGGAGCTATCTGGCGTGCCTCCCACGGGATTGCACACGCGGGCGCTTCCCCACTGCATGGGGGGGGCTCGTTGTCCTCTATGACCTGGGCCCACTTGGCCTTGTCCATCATCTTCTTCCAAATCACAGAGAGGCCTAGGCCCCCCGTGTCCTCTACTAGCTGTTCTTTGACTTCAGGTGCGGGCCTTGCGGCGTCTAACATCACTGGGCCCAGCCCACGTCAGGACACGCCGGCCAGCTAGCTGGGCTGGTCGCAGTCCTGCGGGGGGGGGCACGTGAGGTGTCTACCTGGTTGGTGCGAGCTAAGTGCCCTACTAGCTGCAGGCGTCGTTGCTTAATGGTGCTGGTGATATCTATAGGGCATGCCCTGGTACAGGTCCTCATTGCGGACATGAGCAGCATATCCTACTCTGAAAATGGAACGCAGCATGCTGGTGACCGCGCCGTCCAGCTTGCGGGCCAGGTCGGCAGTGAGGGTCCACGTCTCGGCCCCATACGTGCTCCACCCATTAATTGATCAAGGAATATGTGTTACATGATCTCCCAACGGAGGCATGTTATAATTTAATTTAAATTTAAGTTTAATGGATGGGATGGGTACACGGGCCCTGAGGATAGCCGCTACACTACCGCCTCGTCTGCCATTCCAGTAGAGGACAGCTCGGATGAGGATTACATCAACATCTAGTGCTTAATGGTTGGGGAATGATGCAGACGATATTTCTTTAAACTTTTGTGTAATTATTTTTTCTAATGAGATTAGCATGTAGTACTCCGTGGCATGCCTTTGCGCATGACACACAAGTACTTACTTACTTGTACTTACTTATTATGGGTACACGCAATCCTACCGGTCTAAGCTATCTACAAGCTACCTACAAAAAAAAGTCCTATAACTATGGTGCCCGCGACCCTAGGGGTCTTTTCTAGCATGCTTCCCACGTGTGCAAAAGCGCGGCTTCCCCACTGCAGGGGGGGTGTTGTCCTCTATGACCTGGGCCCACTTAAATTGGCCTTGTCCATCATCTTTTTCCAAATCACGGAGAGGCCTGGGCCCCCCATATGTCCACTACGAGCTGCTATTTGAAGGTGCGGCCCTTGCGGCGTCTAACCTCAGAGGCTGGGCCCGGCCCACGTGAGGAGGTGCCGGCCCGGCTGAGCGGGGCGCAGCCCTGCAGAGGGGCCACGTGAGGTGTCTACCTTGTTGGTCACCAACAAGGTAGGCGGCCAGCTAAGTGCCCTACTAGCATCAGGCGCCCCTGCTTGAGGGTGCTGGTGATAAGTGGCATGCCGAGGTACAAGTCCTCCTTGCGGACATGTGCAGCGTATCCTACACGGAAAATTGACCGCAGCATGTTGCATGGTGACCGCGCCGTCCAGCTTGTTGGCAAGGTTGGCGGTGAGAGTCCACGTCTCGTCCCCATAATCAGGCGGAGCCAATTTTCGGAAGAACCGTTAGGTTCGCCAGAATTGGCGAAGCTTATAAGGCCGTACACGTGAGAAAACATAGGAATACCTGGGATGAAAATCCGTCAATCAATCCATCCATACATACATACATCCATCCATACATACATCCACCGAATTTGTCCCGAATTTGCAAGCATAAGGGTGAGTTTCTTCCGAAAATTGGCTCCGCCGTAGAGTTTCAACGGGCAAGTTGCAAACACGCACGTTACTTGATAAGTAAGAACAGGGAGGACCAGGGAGGTCCTGTTTCTCTAGCTTGCCCAAGGGCTTGCGCCACAGGGCCCGGTACGTATTGGCATAAAGCGTGCCAGGCGAGGGAGATACGGTGGTCCACACTCCACATCAGCCTCGCAGCTGGCCGGAGTAAGCTACCCAGCAACTTGATGCGGTCCCGATACAGGAGATCGAGAGCCATCAAGTAGAAAGAGGTCGGGCGGTGGCTAAGTGAGCCCAATCGCCAGAGCCTCAGTCTTCTTGCTGACCTCGAGCCCCACCACACAGGCCTCGATTGCTAGGCAGTAAAGCCACGTCTGCACGTGCTCAGTGTCCTCGAAGAGGGTGGTGTCGTCTGCGTAGATGATGTCCGCCAGCCGAATCTCTGTCGCCAGAAATGGTTGGCGACCTGCACCCCTGTGCCTCGACAATACTAACTGTGAGGGAGCTTGACAACATGCCACGTGTCCGGAGTTTTTCAGAATTTCAGTTAGACGGCAACGCTTAGAGGGATCTGGCTGGCATGCACGTCGGCCTGATGCATGTTACACGCGTAATATTACTTTATTAGTGTTGTCTCAATTTACGGGGTGATATCTTTAATTGGACCCCGGCCATCAATCGAGTTGATTCAATTTATGCCCTTGGCCGGGCTAACTAAGACCTACGCAGGTATTCCGTACGCACACTAGATCCATTAGAGAGACAACTCTGGACAGTTCTTCGTTTGGTGGAATTTGCTCTTCATTCAACAGGTTACTAGAGTCAAAAGTATATATCATCATAAACTTAGAAAAAACTCGCTAACCACCCGTTGCGTAATTCTAGTACATTGGCCAACCGACCATCAACACGTACTGCGTATGGCAGACTTTGCATGCCAGTTTGCTTGTGGTGCATGCACATTTGCCATAGCCAAACTTCTTCCTTGGCATTAAGTTGAGTTTTGCAGGTTAAACACATTGACTGGGCTGTTAGTGCGCCCGCAAACAAATCTCCTTGTTTGAATAGCCATGCATCACACGCTCGTCTATGTCGCAGCCTCCCTGCACCCCATTGTAAGCACGCTGATTTCCTACTTGATTGCGGTTGTGGCTGGGGAAAACCTGCTCACCCTCCATGATCGATGCCTGTTTGGTAACCATCCACTGTCCCACCGTCTTCCCGTGGAAAGATATGTCCGGAAGTCACCTTTGGCATAGTGTAAAGACTTCCCTTGGTGCTTCCCAGATAGTCCCCCTGTCCTTACAAGCTGTCAACATGCGCGTGCGAAACTTGGCTCCCAGCACATTCATGTGCTCTTGTACGTGGTGGCATCACTGCCTGCCAGCATGGCTCCTCCAGTTGTTGCTGCTGGCGTTGTTGTTGCTCCGCTGCTTGCTGCTGGCGTTGTTGTTGCTCAACTGCTTGCTGCTGGCGTTGATGTTGCTCCGCTGCCTGTTGCTGGCGTTGTTGTTGCTGCGCTGCTTGCTGCTGGCGTTGTTGTTGCTCCGCTGCTTGCTGCTGGCGTTGTTGGTGCTCCGCTGCTTGCTGCTGGCGTTGTTGTTGCTGCGCTGCTTGCTGCTGGCGTTGGTGTTGCTCTGCTGCTTGTTGCTGGCGTTGTTGTTGCTCCGCTGCTTGCTGCTGACGTTGTTGTTGCTCCGCTGCTTGCTGCTGACGTTGTTGTTGCTCTGCTGCTTGTTGCTGGCGTTGTTGTTGCTCCGCTGCTTGCTGCTGACGTTGTTGTTGCTCCGCTGCTTGCTGCTGACGTTGTTGTTGCTCCGCTGCTTGCTGCTGGCGTTGTTGTTGCTCCCCTGCTTGCTGCTGGCGTTGTTGTTGCTCCACTGCTTGCTGCTGGCGTTGTTGTTGCTCCGCTGCTTGCTGCTGGCGTTGATGTTGCTCCGCTGCTTGCTGCTGGCGTTGTTGTTGCTCCGCTGCTTGCTGCTGGCGTTGTTGTTGCTCCGCTGCTTGCTGCTGGCGTTGTTGTTGCTCCGCTGCTTGCTGTTGGCGTTGTTGTTGCTCCGCTGCTTGCTGCTGGTGTTGTTGTCGCTCCACTGCTTGCTGCATGCTGGCGTTGCTGTTGCTCCGCTGCTTGCTGCTGGCGTTGTTGTTGCTCCGCTGCTTGCTGCTGGCGTTGGTGTTGCTCCGCTGCTTGCTGCTGGCGTTGTTGATGCTCCGCTGCTTGCTGCTGGCGTTGTTGTCGCTCCACTGCTTGCTGCTGGCGTTGTTGTTGCTCCGCTGCTTGCTGCTGGCGTTGTCGTTGCTCCGCTGCTTGCTGCTGGCGTTGTTGTTGCTCCCCAGCTTGCTGCTGGCGTTGTTGTTGCTCCGCTGCTTGCTGCTGGCGTTGTTGTTGCTCCGCTGCTTGCTGCTGGCGTTGTTGTTGCTCCGCTGCTTGCTGCTGGCGTTGTTGTCGCTCCACTGCTTGCTGCTGGCGTTGTTGTTGCTCCGCTGCTTGCTGCTGGCGTTGTCGTTGCTCCGCTGCTTGCTGCTGGCGTTGTTGTTGCTCCCCTGCTTGCTGCTGGCGTTGTTGTTGCTCCGCTGCTTGCTGCTGGCGTTGTTGTTGCTCCGCTGCTTGCTGCTGGCGTTGTTGTTGCTCCGCTGCTTGCTGCTGGCGTTGCTGTTGCTCCCCTGCTTGCTGCTGGCGTTGTTGTTGCTCCGCTGCTTGCTGCTGGCGTTGTTGTTGCTCCGCTGCTTGCTGCTGGCGTTGCTGTTGCTCCCCTGCTTGCTGCTGGCGTTGTTGTTGCTCCGCTGCTTGCTGCTGGCGTTGTTGTTGCTCCGCTGCTTGCTGCTGGCGTTGTTGTTGCTCCGCTGCTTGCTGCTGGCGTTGTTGTTGCTCCGCTGCTTGCTGCTGGCGTTGTTGTTGCTCCGCTGCTTGCTGCTGGCGTTGTTGTTGCTCCGCTGCTTGCTGCTGGCGTTGTTGTTGCTCCGCTGCTTGCTGCTGGCGTTGGTGTTGCTCCGCTGCTTGCTGCTGGCGTTGTTGTTGCTCCGCTGCTTGCTGCTGGCGTTGGTGTTCCCCCACTACTTGTTGGTACCCCTCTTGCGTATGTGGTTGCAATAGGGCTGGGCCCAAGCGCCCAGGCATCATGTCATGCGGTTGTGGTTGCTGCGTTGGCTGGGCTGCGGGTTCCTCATGCGACGCTGCCCGTGAGACGGGTACTTGACGGTGCACGGGCGTTGACAGCACCACCTTGCACTTGCTGAGCTCATGAGCATGGCCCAGTCGGAGGCCAGGGAAGATGGTGAAGGCCACCTGGCGTGCCTGGGAGTTCTGTTGACCCAAGTTGTCCTCATTGAAGCATTCGGCATCCGCCGTGTCTTCATCACATTCGGTACAGGCAGCGTCAGCAACGTCGCCCTGTTCGCGCCAGATCAGCTCGGGGGGAACCTCGAACGCAAGCGCCAGCACATGGAGCCTCCAGACGCTACGGGTGGCGGCATCCAGGAATTTCTGGTGCGCCCGCAGGGCGCCAGAGAAATGGCCAGGGCATAGCCTTAAGGCGTCCCACAGCCTCCTGTTGATGAAATCTGTACACCAGCTCGTGAACAGAGTGTCTTCTTCGAAAGCTTGGCCAGAAGCATTGTCTTCCAGCATGCAATATTTCCTTTGAAACACGCCCGCCCTCTCCTTTCGGTTGGCTGCTACGCATGAGGAGCCTCGGCTATTGAAAGATTCGGCCTCAAAACACGAGAAAGCAATGCGTGACAGCAGGCCTACGAACGCCAGCCGAGAAAACTTCTTCTTGCCTTGGCTGGGCCAGCTGGCGCTGGGCTTGAAGGAAAGAAAGCCAGACAGGATTTCCTCTACCTTGACACGGACATCAAGGGTAACCCACAGCGTGGCGATCACCTTTCTGGACAGCAGGTTTACTGCGACGTAGGCGCGGTTCAGTGCGGCTTGCAGGTTGTGTGGGAGAGCGCAAGAGTCCGTGTATGATCCCCCGATTCGAGACGGATCAGATGCCAGCTGTCGCTCAGCAAGAGCCAGTTGATGGTTAAGGGCGGCAATCTCTTTCGAGAGGTGGTCCCGCTCAGACTCGTAGTGCTGCTTCGAATCCTCGGCATATTTCATCCAAACTTGCTCTCTCTTCAAGGCATTTCCCTCTAAACGAGCCACTTCAGCCTCTAGGAGCTCATTCTTTTGTAGCAAGTCGTGATACGATGCGGCCCCCTGTGCAGCAGGCGGCACATGGGTCGCAGGGCCAGGAAAACGCTGCTCAGCCTGGTAAGCATTGTAGCTGTCACAACCAAGCTGCCGCACAGTGCTCGATTGAGCGCGCGTGGAAGCTCTATGACCTCCAGGTCCGGATGAACCCCCACCCATGACACGCCTGAAGTTGAAGGCCGCTTTCAGGAACGCCCAAATATGTCCAAAAGAATCCATGACATGTTATTGGCTGAACGCGGCGATACGAAGCAATCACCGCAGCTTCCAGCTATTCCCTTCTCTATTATCAGGTAAAGGCGAAATTTTTTGAACCGGCAAGCAGCAGTGTAAAGCCAGCATTCCCAGGGTGAAAAGCTTGTGCTTTGCATTTCAAGTTGGACTGAGTTTTTGTCCTCACTGTTTGCCAAAATCCTGTGTCCTCGAACGCATTGCCGCCTCGAAGCCCACAGAAAAATCTGTGGGCTTCGAGGCGGGTTCTCTGTACAGTTGTGTGGGTGGTTCCGCTAACAGTTCTCTGTACAGTTGTCATGGTCTCATGGAATGCTAAATTGCCTCAGATACGGACTACAGTCCTGGTCTAGTCCTGGTACGATACAGTTGTTACGGATTACGGACCGCTGGTACGATACAGTAGAGAGCAACGGACCGCCCTCGGCCCTGTTGTTGCCCTGTTGATGCCCGTTGTTGTTGTTGTTGTTGTTGTTGTTGCTGTTGTTGTTGTTGTTGTTGTTGTTGTTGTTGTTGTTGTTGTTGTTGTTGTTGTTGTTGTTGTTGTTGTTGTTGTTGTTGTTGTTGTTGTTGTTGTTGTTGTTGTTGTTGTTGTTGTTGTTGTTGTTGTTGTTGTTGTTGTTGTTGTTGTTGTTGTTGTTGTTGTTGTTGTTGTTGTTGTTGTTGCCCACGCCGCACTGACATTGGCAGCAGAGATTATGTTGCATGTTGTCCCAGTGCTGTAAGCGGAACCTCAGACATGTTGCCTTTTGTCCCGACTCCCGAGTCATGTTGCCTGTGGCCCTTTATGTGCGGCGGGGGATATCCAACTCTTGACCTGTAACTCCCGAGTCACGTGACCCGCAAAAATACAAAGGATCCGGTGAGGCGGTGACCCTTGTTAGCTGTTATTCTTCCGCTTAGGTACTGTAAGAGTAGAGCCTCGTTTAAGCCACACCTTAACCCCTAAAATCAGTGCAAGAGCATGGTTGGGTCAATTTCAACTTTCAGCACGGATTCTGACTCCCTGAGGTCTGCTCTACTTGGCAAAAATGTCAGTTTCGCTGACTGAGCACGATTTCGTGGTTGAGGGGGGGGGGTGTCCGAGGTGGGGGTCTCATTTAAGACACTGGGCTATTTTTAAGCGTTCAGGGTGGTCTCCAGGGTAGCAGGGGTGCTTGGCAGGCGGAGCAATTAACGGGGAGTTGAGCGCCGCTTACTCGGGTCAAGTCTGGCGGCTCGAGGTTCGGAAAAAGCGGGAAAAGGCAGGAAAAGAGCCGGGAAGAGCATGAATGATGAAAGGATGCCGCCACCACCTTTGCTCGGGTGTCGGTTTGCTAGGCCTGTTCCAGGCAAGATGCGGGGAGTGTGAGCGGGTATGGAGGACATTATATTCCCCCGCAAGGTGCTGGATAAAGGGCCAGTGCCATATCGCACTTTCAAAAGCCTTATATTGGGGAATGTTACCGGGGTGCTGATGGCCTCGGAGTTCGGGCCTCTAAGCCCATGTATCACTCCTTTCTTGCAACTGTGATGCCGCCCGAGGAGCTGACACAGCTCGGGTGGAATGACTACCAGAAGCTGATGAGGGGGGAGCAAGCTATATGGAGCGAAAGGGAGTCTCTTGTTGGTAAGAACACTGGACGGCTAAGCAAATCCCAGCTCGCTGCCTGCTCCATGGAGGAGCTCGTCAAGCTTTTGGGCGAGCGTGAGAAGGCCGTGGTGGTGGCGAAGACCTGGAACAATTTTCAATCTGCCTTGGGCAACGAGCCTGCTGTTCACGCAAAGTTGAAGGAACTTCTGGGGCGAGAGGGTGTGGTTGGTGGCAACGAGCCTGCGGTTGAGGGTGCGGAGAAGGACAATGATGGTGGCGACTCAGCAGATGGCATGTTGAAGACCATTGTAAATTCCAAAGCAATCGTTAGCCCCTTGCCTTGCCTTGCCTTGCCTCGCCTTGCCTCGCCTCGCCTCGCCTCGCCTCGCCTCGCCTCGCCTCGCCTCGCCTCGCCTCGCCTCGCCTCGCCTCGCCTCGCCTCGCCTCGCCTCGCCTCGCCTCGCCTCGCCTCGCCTCGCCTCGCCTCGCCTCGCCTCGCTCGCCTCGCCTCGCCTCGCCTCGCCTCGCCTCGCCTCGCCTCGCCTCGCCTCGCCTCGCCTCGCCTCGCCTCGCCTCGCCTCGCCTCGCCTCGCCTCGCCTCGCCTCGCCTCGCCTCGCCTCGCCTCGCCTCGCCTCGCCTCGCCTCGCCTCGCCTCGCCTCGCCTCGCCTCGCCTCGCCTCGCCTCGCCTCGCCTCGCCTCGCCTCGCCTCGCCTCGCCTCGCCTCGCCTCGCCTCGCCTCGCCTCGCCTCGCCTCGCCTCGCCTCGCCTCGCCTCGCCTCGCCTCGCCTCGCCTCGCCTCGCCTCGCCTCGCCTCGCCTCGCCTCGCCTCGTCTCGTCTCGCCTCGTCTCGCCTCGCCTCGCCTCGTCTCGTCTCGCCTCGTCTCGCCTCGCCTCGCCTCGCCTCGCCTCGCCTCGCCTCGCCTTGCCTCGCCTTGCCACGCCTTGCCACGCCTTGCCACGCGTTGCCACGCGGCCACGCCACGCCACGCCGCGCGTGGCATGGCATGGCATGGCATGGCATGGCATGGCATGGTTAGTGCTAATTAAAATGAACTAATTAATTAATCAAATTAAAGTAAAACATGACTCCGTTGGGACATCAATTAATGAATTGGTTAGTGCTAATTAAAATGCTTGTGCTTTCCCCCACGGGAAACTAGTCTATTAATTAACTAGTGTAAAAGCTTATTTCACGTATTTCTTTCACGTGCCCCGGCATTTGGGAGGCGGGCACCTGCCTTTGTACCTTATGGGTGCAAATTATATGTAAGTAGGTGTCATCCATCCCGGCTCATAATAATTAAACTCATGGTCCCATTGATGAAAAGAGACTACGAACATGGAAGCATGGCACGCCCATTGATGCTCACAATAGTATGTTGTCACATACAATCATTAGACTACTTAATGATTATGCGTCCAAGAGTGTGGTGTTGTCTCATTTAATATCAATGCACGTAATATACTAGGATAACTTAGTGGGTTAGATGTGGTCCCGTTGGGGAGCCAAGGAGCATGACCCTTGGATTAATTAATTACGTAACCCTTACATTGATGATATATCCATCTTCACCTTTGCGTCGTGCCAAATCAGAATATATCCATGCACATAATGGCGCATCTCACTAAACATAATGGTGCACACCATATGAAAAGAGACAACGAACGTGGAAGCATGGCACCATATGATCAAAAGCCATTTGTCCAAATGTATCCTAGTTACTAGCGACATGATACTCGGCTACCTTCCGTCTCCGTCACACGTCTAGGACGGCATTATAACAAGGTCCAGTTCTAAAGGCATGCCTTGTCAAGCATTATGCCTTGTCAAGCATTATAAAGGCCGAATGTCAAGATGCAATGTTTGGGCATGTTGTATGTTGTCATTTATCAAAGCATAACGTTAACGTTGCACGCACATGATCAAAGAACCGGCCATGTCTATTGAAATAACCACGTTTATTACAATGGATTACCTGGCAGGTCTCGTCGCCTAAGCACGCAGGCTTTAAACGTTTTCGTACTTGAGGTCATGGCGTGAAAGTAAGCTGACAACAGCATTGCGCACCTCCGGCTCGATGTCCTCGCATTCGAGGCTGGAAAAGAATTCCTGAAATGAATAATATTTTTTTATTTTGGAAGCCCTTGCTGCAGGCAGCACTGTCAACCCCTTAACATCCTGGAGTGACTTCAGGACGTTCGCATGGGCCTGCGAAATCGTCCCGACTTTCTTCTTATCATCAAAAATCGAGAAGCATGTGGGGTATCCGGCTAGAGGTGTGAACTCCCAAGTACACACCTTGTCTGTGTCTACCTTCATGCAATCGTTGAATTTTAGCCCAATGAACGCATTTAAGCGTAATGGACAAAATCAAAAATGTCGTGCTTAACACGTTTCGCACTGGGTGACAATGCAGAACGTGGCGAGCGTTCCGCCATGGCCGTTTTCAGTTAATCAACGTCACTCGAAATCACTGAGTGCGCACCACTTTACCCCTGGCGGCTGGTGGCTGCGGGCACTAAAATATCAGCTCTTACATAACTGGCAGGCGCGGGTGCCCGAAGCCAATTCGACGCGGCGTGCCGTTGGTCTGCCTGTCTGCGCAAGACAGCGCGATGCCAAGTGCGCCTGGGGGGGGGGGGGGGGGGGGGGGGCGCTCGGGTGTGGCTTAAACGAGGTGTGGCTTAAACGAGGCTCCTCTCTTACAGGCCTCTGGCCTCCGCGGACAGGGCGAAACTCCACAGGACAAGGTTTTGCGAGAACCTCATCAGCTCCGGCAGCAAGTACTTGAAGAGACTTGGAAACAATGTGGATCGATCGTCGAAGGCCACAAAGAAGCGCGGGCGGGAATGGTGTACCGTCGGCTCGGGGGGTAACAGCTTCTGTTTTGAACGTTGTGTCCTTCCCATCATGAGTACAACCAATTCATCCCGTTTTGTGGTGGCATGCGATTTCGGGTCAACTTTTTCTGGGTTTGCTTACTGCAGGCGGGATAATCCTGCCGAGATATTTGTCCAACATGAATGGGAGAACCAAGTTAAGTTCTGCGCTTCTACCTACTGCAAGACTAAGACGGCCCTCTATTACCCTAAGGGCACTGGGGCCTGCTCTGCGACCCCAGCATGGGGCTGGACTGCTGTGCGAAAGCACTTGGAGGACTGGAAACGGCCCGAGCGCCCCAACCTTATCACTCGCTTCAAGCTGCTTTTAGCAGATGACGCCCAAAAGGCCGCAATGTCCTTGCATGCTCTCTCGATTCCCGACGACGGGACATCGGTGACGGCCGCTGGCTTGGACTGGGCGGTGCGCCTACCGGCTGGGAAATCCGCGGAGGATTGCGTGGCCGATTACCTGCGCGAGTTGTCCGGCCTCGCGATGACGGAAATTCGCTCCAAGTTCGGTCACCAGATCAAAGATGACGACATACAATGGTGCCTGACCGTGCCGGTATGTTGTACATGGCAGAGGGCAGACCCCTCATCCCACAGCGTCCCTGCGCCTGATTGTGCCTTTGAGGGGGATTGAGATATGGTAACGCAGCCACGTTGCGTGGCCATAGGTATGCCCTGCATTGTTATGCCCCTGCGCGTGGCAAGTTCATCGAATGTAGCTTGGTTGTGGCATGTCTCGGCATGCCTATTCCATACTTTTATTCGTTGCTTCTGTTTACACCCTGGCAGGAATAATCACCACCCGGTGTATACTGGGCTGAGTGGACGGCTTGTCCAGTTGTCCCTTAATTGCTTCCATTCTCCTCCTGTCCTGCCCTTCCCCCCATCTCCGCCCCAATTCCCCCGCCTCCTGTACAGTTAATAATCTGTGACAAAGAGGGAGGGGTATAACTGAGAGACTGCCCAGACTCCTACGATCCCTTTTGAAGCCAACTGTCAGCTGTATTGCTGGTTTAACTAAGGTCCGCAAAGTTTGCAAAGACCACTGCACTTGCTGGTTGCTTACCTGTGTTTGCTCATAAATGTGCATCCGTGTACCAGTTCTCTTACCATTGAACGTAGAAGGCTTTGCGGCTGCATGCTCCCGTGCATTGAAAAGACGCCATTCACCTACGCTTCTGCCGCGCAATGCCACCTGGCAGGCCATCTGGGACGAAGCTGCCAAGGCCGCCATGATCCGCGCCGCCGCCAGGGCCGGGATGGTCAAGATGAGCACGGCCGGGCCGGGCAGCAAACATGCCCCCCTCCTCATCCTCGAACCAGAGGCAGCCTCCATCTACGCCTTCAAGATGCTGCGCAATGGCGACCTGGAGGATGCTCGTGTGGCCATGGTGGTTGATGCGGGGGGGGGCACGGTGGATGTGGTGGTGCATGAGCTGGAGACAGCGTCAGGCGACCCCCAGATGCGCGAGGTGTGCCGCGGATCGGGCGACCTATGCGGTGGCATTTTCGTGGATAAGGCGTTTGAGGAGTTCCTGGCAAGGACAGTGCCGTGCTACCCTGAGTTCCAGCGGCGATACCCGCGGGAGGTGCGTGGACTTATTAATTAAATTAAACTCGTGCTCCCGTTGGGGAGTCACGGAGCACCGAAGTGCTTTTAATCCCTGTGGACTTCTACAGAACCCTCCTTTAAGAATAGGACTCTTTTGTGCAAGGACCTGCACACATTTTTCAATTGCAGGGCCACATTGACGCAGTATGTGCGGCTTTAGAAGGTTTAGTGTAAGGTTAAGCATGCGTAGTTTGTTGCTTCGGGCCTTCCATGTACACGACTGCACATGCATGAACACCATTTACATGCTCTTTCTGCTTCCAAGGTGTGTGGCATATCAAGGTATAAAAGATGTAAGGCTAGTGCGCTTTGAAGGAAGCTTTGCGCTCCATGTGACGGGTGCACCAGCTTGTTGCCCCCGTTACACTTGAATGTATGAAATGCCACGTGGCCACCAGGCGGCCAAGCTGCTGGTCGAATTCGAGCGGAACAAGCGGACTTTCGCAGGCGAGGAGACGGATGAGTGGATACTCGAGCTGCCGGGCAGTCTATCACGCATGTGGGCACAGGAGCAGGGGGCAGACAGCGAGGAGGAGGAAGGTAGGAAACCGCATCGGAGCACGGGAGCGAGGGCGAAGGGTGTGATGCTCATCTGCCAGCACTATCTGCCAGCATGATTTAGGGCTTGATCCTCAAGGCATACTCATTCTGCACCCAGTAGAAAAACATTTGTTGTTGTTTGCAATTTGCTGACAACCTTTGATTTTCTTTTGCTCTCGCGATTATCTGCCCGTTACTATTGCTATCGCCAATCCCATAAGTTACTATTGCTATCGCCAATCCCTTAAGTGCTCACCCAAATCTCTAGCTGGTGCTAGGAATGATGGCATGCATGATGCAGTGCAGTTAAGTTATCTGTTTATCTAGCTACCATCTACAGAACGGCAATGTGCCTTGATTTCTCAGGTCAAACAGTTTCTTTCAGGATTGTCACACGGCCCGTTGAGGGCTATATTCGGTCAAGGGTGGATCTGTGTGGAAAAGGTGGAGAGAGCGATCCCAATATTTGCAGCGAACTGTGATTGCAAAGCAAAAGCTCTTGTCACGGGAAACAAACGCACCGGCTACATGCACCTAGTTCTAGGTGTCGCCATCTAGGTCTGGATCAGAATGTTATCCTTCCATCCAGCTGTAACTGTTAACATATTGCAAACCGTATATATCTGTCCTCACGTCATCTCCATCGCAGAAGACAAGTCGGTACCGGGGGCCGGGCTACCAGATGTGCTGAGCCATTCCCATGGATCCGGTTCTTGTAGTTTTGGTCCTGCGCTGGTTGTCGCGTTGTTTGATTTAGGATTTGTTCTGGTCACCGCTTGCTTTTGATTTCATGTGTGCCAAGGTCTGGCTGGTGGCGGCCAGGCTGACCAGCAGCAAACCTGCGACTGGCGAGTTATATTTTTTACCCACACCCTGCTTCCAAGGAAAGGTTGCATGTGCTGCAAACTTCTGAGAAATGAATCGTACAGCTGGCCTGGTTGACATTGCAGCTTATGGTAAAGTGGACGAGCTATATCTGATGCATGCTTTGTTTTTATAATAGTATCATTTTGTATACTGATGGCGTCTGTCTGTCTTGCTCCGTTGATTGCCCTGCTTTTTACATTATATTGCATTCTCAAATAATGCATGCACCTGCCAGTCTAAGTTGCATTTGCTGCCTTTTTTTCATTCATGCATCTTGTATCTGCTAAGCCATGGCGTTTGTCTAAACCGTGGCATAGCCTGTGAGCCCTTGGGGTTCGAAAATTTTCTTTTATGAATGGCATGAACTGCAGCAGGGAATGTGATTTACATGAGCGTGATCGATCACAGGACATGACATGCCATGAGCACCACATCATGTGCTATGTCATGTGAACTTAATTGGAAACACTCGATCCTGTTGCATTCAGAGTGTGACGCGCTGGAGATTTCCTGCGACGACATGAAGGAGGTGTTTGCTCCTGTCGTCAACGCCACGCTCAACCTGATTGAGAAGATGCTGAAGGAGGCACGGGGATTCTGCGACACCATCATCCTGGCGGGTGGTCTTTCTGGATCGCCCTACCTGTTCGCCCGCATCAAGGACAAGTTCGGGCACCGTGTGCAGCGAATCGTGCGGCCCCCAGACCCTGGCAGCGCGGTGGTGCGGGGCGCGGTGATGTATGGGGTCAACCCCGAGGTGCTCGTCAGCCGCGTGTCACGCAGGTCATACGGGGTGGAATGTTGCACAGATTTCGATGACAGCGAGCATCCTGCTGACAAGAAAAAAATCCATGACGGTGTGGCCAATTGTGACGACATTTTTGACTGCTTTGTACAAGCAGGTGAGCATGTCCGTGTCGGCGAGGCTGTTAAGAAAACACATATGCCAGTGTATGGTACCCAGACTAGCATTTCGTTTCGAGTCTGGAGCACTGCCGGGCCTCCCCCCATGTTTGTGACAGATCCGGGCATGCAACATGAGGGAGACCTGGAAGTTAAGATACCTGACACGTCGCTTGGTATAAAGAGAGAGCTTTGTGTGTCCTTCTTTTTTGGAAGGACCACCTTTGAAGTCGCAGTGCAGGGAAAGCATTGTATCGCAGAGGGGGAGCTGACCAAGAGCTTTGTGTTCTCTCGGCAGATCCGCTGATGCACTGATGACTGATGAGTCACACTATAAAAGGTGCCCATAGAATTGTTTTGATCAATATCGGGTCCATACAGATCTTAGCCAACAGGGTTAAGCTCGTTCGTTTCTTGTCCCTGGTATGGTAGCTGTTGGCATGGACTAACTGTGGCCTTTGAAGAAGGGCGTACATGCATGCATTGAATTGAATTGAATTGTAACATAACTCCGTTGGGAGTATATGTAGCACATATTCCTGAGAAGGGGTATATGGCCTTTAATACATTCTGGGCTACTTCCTGCAAGAGTAGGGTGTAAACTACACAGGTCTGCTCTGGGTGCACAAAGGGCACCTGCACACCACTATGGCTATCCTCGCACCTAACGAAAGGTGCTGGCATAGGGGGGAAGATCATAGTATCTCCGCACATCTGAGTTCACCCTGTGATGCCAGATCTCCTTTGCGGCCGTTCCGAGCTTGGCACTGCCGGATTTGTTGTCCACATCGTCGCGTCGCTGCAGCAACACGATGTTTTCTGGCATATGCGGGCTTTTGGTTCCCGCCGCACATTTGAAAGTGCTGTCCTCCGGCTTTTTGCCTTTGCACCGTGTGCAGTTCTTGGACATTTGGAATCATGGCATGGCTAACGTGATGACTGACTAGCTAGACCTTTTCAGTGGTTTTCCATTTGCGGGTATTTCCTCGTAAATGGTGAGAGAGCGATCGCAGCAATGGTGCTCACCACTAGACACTCCCGGCCAGTTAGGCTCGAAACACACGCCCTGATCAAGCATGCTGTTTCCGGCCCCACCGTCTAGGTCATCTAGTCGCTCTACACGTAAGCCAGCCATAATTTCAATGCACAAGGATACACATTTCCATCACCATTCATCTTCATCATCCTGAACGACTCGAACACGCGTCGACAAGATAACGGCAGGCTCGAGCTACATGGTCCGGATTCTCCCGATTTCTGGCCTGCGCTGGTTGTCTCCTTGATAGGGGGGAAGATCAGCATGGCTATGCAAAAGGCTAGCTATAGGGCATGGCTTCTCAGCAGAGAGTAACTCGACCCTGCACGGGCACAACATAATTAACTAAAGCGAGACATCATCTGGAGTGTCCGGCACATCATAGGCACACATGTACATGACTAAAAAATGCTAAGGCATCAGCTGGTATAGTGCCTGTAGTAGGCGTACATGTAGAAGGCCACTGCTAGGCCTGGCTATTCTACTCTACTATACTGCTGTATTCCCCTAAGCTGGGGCGTCTGGAGTCGCGGGGGCCGTCGCGGGGGTCGCTTGCCAGGGCTGGTACGTGGCGGACGTAGATGGTCGCCCCCTTCCAGTACACCGGCTTCCCCGCCGCGGTCTGCCGGAGCTGGAGGTAGGTCAGCCATAGCTCCCGTCGCCGTTGTTGCTGGGCCAGGGTCAAGTCGTCGTCCATGCAAGGTGAAGGGAGTCTTCTCGAGCCGCTTGCGGCGTCTGACGAAAGCTTGTCCGATGGGCTCTTAAAGATGAGAAGAAGCGGGGGCGCCCGGGCTGCCTTACCCCGCGCGCGGGGAAGGCGGTGGGCGACCAGCTTGATATCACCAAGAAGGCCCATGCGACCAAGGATTTCTCTCTCAAACGCACATCAAGCCGTTCTCGGAATTCGCACCTTCAGCCATGTCGAAGTTCTTGACGATGCATTCATGAGGTTAAGGCTGCGCTTGGCGAGCTCGCGGAGGTCAAGCGTCTGCCGCTGTAGCTGTGCTGCGACGGCGGAGGTGGTGGAGGTGGTGTGATGTCCGCCCAGGTCGGGATGGGAGGAGCATCACCAGCCAGGCCAGCTGGCTTGGTGGCAATGTCCTTCACCGCCTCCAGGCGGTGATGCCTGTGGTCAGTGTTTTGCAGGCATCCGATGGTGATGGCGTTGTCCTGGAGGCCGGCCGGCGCTGGTCGATGTCGCGGAGCTGGGCGGTGATGGAGTCGGTGGAGGGTGTGTGTATGGGGGGGGTGGAGGCGAGGAGGGTGGCGGTGGCGGTGGGGATGGCGGGGAGCTCAGCAGCCAGCGTGCGGCCCACAGCTGCCACATCTGCAGCTAGTGGCGTCACGTGCTGTGACATGGCTTCTTGAAGGTGGAGGAGGAAGGTGGATTCGGTCAAGGGGGAGCTAGGGCCTAGGGGGACCCAGAGGTCATCGGCAGAGCGGCGAGCTGAAGGCGAGGGCGAGACCAGCCGGGCAGGTGGTCAGGTCCGCGGTGGGAAAACCGGCCGTCAACTCCATTGCGGAGGCGATAATGGTCGTGGAGGCGCTGGCACAGGGCCAGCAGCGAGGCGTGTGACCCATTAAACACGAGCTCCAGTATCTTGATGGGTGGCATGTCGAAAAAGCCGGGTCTGCATGTCGACATCAACTTAGGTGGAAAATAACCTGTCGACGTCAAAGTCGCGCTCAGACTGGTCAGCTAGGTTAGGCTGGGCGGCTGCGCTTGGGCTCAGGCGATGCAGAGGGCGAGAGGGATCTGGGCGACCACCAGTGCGCGACTCGTGTCACCGCTGCCTGCTGGACCTGAGGGCGAAGCTGCAGCCGGGGCTGCAGACGTATTTTCAGGGCTTAGCGCAGCCGCCAGGCTGCGTTGCGTAGAGGAGTGTTTGCTCGTCATATATTGCGTAATAGCTTCGGAAAATTATATCAGCGTGTGCTTAGAAAGACGAAGCGATTGTGATATTCAAAGCCGAATTAATTTGGTGCCCAAACGGGAAAGTTATGAGCACGGCCGTCAGCCATGGCTACCTCGTGGCTCGATCGTGGCTCGTCCAGCTCCGTGGCATGGTGCCAGCTAGCTGTACATAAGTGACTCAGTAATGGCGGTAGTGGCTGTAAGTGATCGACTATCAATTGGTAGTGGTTTTGCCATTGCATGTAATAGAACGTGCACCTTCAAAGAACAGCTAGTAGAGGACATGGGGGGCCTAGGCCTCTCCGTGATTTGGACGAAGATGATGGACAAGGCCAAGTGGGCCCAGGTCATAGAGGACAACGAGCCCCCCCCTGTGGGGAAGCGCCCGCGTGTGCAAACCCGTGGGAGGCACGCCAGACAGGTCCCCTAGGGCAGCGTGAGGCTGTCTAGATAGATGTTGTAGTTAGAATGCTGTTAGATAGATGTCATAGGTAGCGGATGTAGATAGCTTAGACCGGTAGGACTGTTTGCACCCATCCATCCATCCATCCATCCATCCATCCATCCATCCATCCATCCATCCATCCATCCATCCATCCATCCATCCATCCATCCATCCATCCATCCATCCATCCATCCATCCATCCATCCATCCATCCATCCATCCATCCATCCATCCATCCATCCATCCATCCATCCATCCATCCATCCATCCATCCATCCATCCATCCATCCATCCATCCATCCATCCATCCATCCATCCATCCATCCATCCATCCATCCATCCATCCATCCATCCATCCATCCATCCATCCATCCATCCATCCATCCATCCATCCATCCATCCATCCATCCATCCATCCATCCATCCATCCATCCATCCATCCATCCATCCATCCATCCATCCATCCATCCATCCATCCATCCATCCATCCATCCATCCATCCATCCATCCATCCATCCATCCATCCATCCATCCATCCATCCATCCATCCATCCATCCATCCATCCATCCATCCATCCATCCATCCATCCATCCATCCATCCATCCATCCATCCATCCATCCATCCATCCATCCATCCATCCATCCATCCATCCATCCATCCATCCATCCATCCATCCATCCATCCATCCATCCATCCATCCATCCATCCATCCATCCATCCATCCATCCATCCATCCATCCATCCATCCATCCATCCATCCATCCATCCATCCATCCATCCATCCATCCATCCATCCATCCATCCATCCATCCATCCATCCATCCATCCATCCATCCATCCATCCATCCATCCATCCATCCATCCATCCATCCATCCATCCATCCATCCATCCATCCATCCATCCATCCATCCATCCATCCATCCATCCATCCATCCATCGATCCATCGGGGTTCATGCTCCGTGACTCCCCAACGGGAGCACGAGACTAATTAATTAATTAATTAATTAATAGAACTGTTTTCCAGACTAATTAAGGCGACGACCGGTCCCGGCGCAAATTTTTTGGCGCCGAAAAAATTCGCGGTACCCGTCCGTACCGTGAAAAAGTTGTGCACGGTGCGCGCACCCCTACCGGAGCTGGCCATGGCGACATGCTTTCAGGCAGAGTAGAAAAAGATAGCTCACGGAATGCAGAGAAACTGTGCGAATCTTTAAGACGATGAGTTTAATTATGATATTACTTCGTAGCTAGCGGAGTTCGTGCCTTTTGCAGTGTAGATTATTTTATTGATGACCATCGCCACGGCCGGGGGTCCAATCTGAAGTTATCGTCGAGAGGAATAAATTAGAATGCACGCTGGGGGCGGTGATTGTCAGGTTTTAGGGGGTTTACTTAGCGTCAAGGATGCGTTTCAATTGTTATTGGTAAAGCTTTAACCCTTAAGATTCGAGTTAGCTTAGTTAGTTTTTCGTGGCTCCGCTCACCTCCACCCACCAGCAATGGAATATGTGCTTCATGATCTCCCAATGGAGTCATGTTTCAATTTAATTTTAATTTCACGCTAAGAGCGACTAGATGACCTTCACGGTGGGGCCGGAAACATCTTGCTTGATCAGGGCGTGTGTTTCGAGCCTTACTGGCCGGGAGTGTCTAGTGGTGAGCACCATTGCTGCGATCACTCTCCCACCATTAACAAGGAAATCTAGTACTACAGGGTTAGGGCATGATGCAGACGATCTTCGTCTGTTTGTTTTGACTTTCGTGTAATTATTCTGATTTGGCACGCCGCAAAGGTGAAAACCATTTGCGTTCAGTGCCGGTCCGCGGAAAACGCGGAAAACACGATCTGCAAATGAATCCGACCGGAATCGAACTGGGGACCTCTCGCACCAACTTTCGCTGACTATAGGACGGACGTCTCCGGATCCTAGGGCATCGCCAACTTACACCTACAGTCATCCGCAAAAGTTCTCCTTTCCGGGGAGTGATGCAAGCCTTTCGGATTTGGTACTAGATAAATCATTCGAGATCTGTGTGTGATCTCGACTTCGTGTAATTATTTTTCAAAAGAGATCAGCATAGTACTTACTCCGTGGCATGCCTATGCGCATGACACGTGTACAAGTACTTACTTACTTTGAGCTGCTACTTCAATGCTCGGGCATAACCGTCTGATCAGAATAACCGTCCCTGCAGGAATTTATTAAGTGAGACAACTGCAGGATGTACGCAACTCTGTATCAGTAACATGCGCCTGGGCAAAGAGTGCATGGATGTCAAGCACACAACCTCCTATCCATGTCCCAGGTTGCTGTGGCCTCGGGCAGTACATCGTGACTATGTACTGCCTGGTTACTCAGTGCGGGGTTCTAGTGACACTTAGTGACACAGTTAATCCCACCGTGAGGTTCCATCCACCGTGCATCTGCCGAATCAGGCCACGGTGAGGACCTTCGTTGCGCGCTGACAAAACTGCATGGCAAAAAAGAAAACTGACAGCTATAGATAAAACCGTCAGTTCCAGGGAAACCTGACAAGCGAAACTGATATAGCACACCACAACATCATCTTTACTTGGCCGGTGCTAATCGCAATATAAAAGAGACGCAGCACAAACAGGTGCCCCCGCACAGAGCTAATGGTATGCCAAAATGAAAAACTATTACTCAGGGTGCTAGTATACACGCACCAATCATGCGGCAGCTTATGGTTTTCTGCGACGCGACAACCACAACTGGAATACATTACGCACAACGCCTTTGCTGGTATCAGATTTGCTGGTATCCTTGGTGCCGCTATCATTCGCGGTGGTGACGGTCACGTTGTAAGGTGAGTAAGCGGCCACCTCGGCGGATTTGTGCGGGTACGGCGGCAGCTGCTTCCCCGTGACCGCGTGGTAGCGCTGCGCGAACAGCATCAGGCTGTGGTTGTACAGCTGTGCGTCCAGCGCGTTGGCCTCCATGATCATCTTGTGGTCGTCAAAGGGGACGGCGCGGTGGTCGCCCGCGTTGTACTTAAGGGGGCGCAGCGCCAGGTTCTGCGACCAAAGGGGGTGTTTGCATTCAGAAACCGCATCGATGAACGGGGTTAAGGAACTGCTAACGGTAGTAGCCTGTAGCCTGTGGGCCAGGAGCAACGCGTGGGCCAGGTCGAGCAGCAACAGGCTCGGCGTGCAATCAGGGTGCCGTGCATTACTAGCAGGAAATATCATGCACTAACATCTTGGTGCAAGAATAGATTGAACTTTGTCTTCATGGCGGAACGAGAACATGACGGAAGGGTTCATGGCGGAACGAGAACATGACGGAAGGGTTTGTGGCGGAACGAGAACATGACGGAAGGGTTCACGAGAACATGACGGAAGGGTTCATGGCGGAACGAGAACACGACGGAAGGGTTCATGGCGGAACGAGAACATGACGGAAGGGTTCATGGCGGAACGAGAACACGACGGAAGGGTTCATGGCGGAACGAGAACATGACGGAAGGGTTCGTGACGGAACGAGAACATGACGGAAGGGTTCGTGGCGGAACGAGAACATGACGGAAGGGTTCATGGCGGAACGAGAACATGACGGAAGGGTTCGTGGCGGAACGAGAACATGACGGAAGGGTTCACGGCGGAACGAGAACGTGACGGAAGGGTTCGTGACGGAACGAGAACATGACGGAAGGGTTCATGGCGGAACGAGAACATGACGGAAGGGTTCATGGCGGAACGAGAACATGACGGAAGGGTTCATGACGGAACGAGAACATGACGGAAGGGTTCATGGCGGAACGAGAACATGACGGAAGGGTTCATGGCGGAACGAGAACACGACGGAAGGGTTCATGGCGGAACGAGAACATGACGGAAGGGTTCATGGCGGAACGAGAACATGACGGAAGGGTTCATGGCGGAACGAGAACATGACGGAAGGGTTCATGACGGAACGAGAACATGACGGAAGGGTTCGTGAGAACATGACGGAAGGGTTCATGAGAACATGACGGAAGGGTTCATGGCGGAACGAGAACATGACGGAAGGGTTCATGGCGGAACGAGAACATGACGGAAGGGTTCATGGCGGAACGAGAACACGACGGAAGGGTTCATGGCGGAACGAGAACATGACGGAAGGGTTCATGGCGGAACGAGAACATGACGGAAGGGTTCATGGCGGAACGAGAACATGACGGAAGGGTTCATGGCGGAACGAGAACATGACGGAAGGGTTCATGGCGGAACGAGAACATGACGGAAGGGTTCATGGCGGAACGAGAACATGACGGAAGGGTTCATGGCGGAACGAGAACATGACGGAAGGGTTCATGGCGGAACGAGAACATGACGGAAGGGTTCATGACGGAACGAGAACATGACGGAAGGGTTCATGGCGGAACGAGAACATGACGGAAGGGTTCATGGCGGAACGAGAACATGACGGAAGGGTTCATGGCGGAACGAGAACATGACGGAAGGGTTCATGGCGGAACGAGAACATGACGGAAGGGTTCACGAGAACATGACGGAAGGGTTCATGGCGGAACGAGAACATGACGGAAGGGTTCATGGCGGAACGAGAACATGACGGAAGGGTTCATGGCGGAACGAGAACATGACGGAAGGGTTCATGAGAACATGACGGAAGGGTTCATGGCGGAACGAGAACATGACGGAAGGGTTCATGGCGGAACGAGAACATGACGGAAGGGTTCGTGGCGGAACGAGAACATGACGGAAGGGTTCATGAGAACATGACGGAAGGGTTCATGGCGGAACGAGAACATGACGGAAGGGTTCACGGCGGAACGAGAACATGACGGAAGGGTTCATGGCGGAACGAGAACATGACGGAAGGGTTCATGACGGAACGAGAACATGACGGAAGGGTTCGTGGCGGAACGAGAACATGACGGAAGGGTTCATGAGAACATGACGGAAGGGTTCATGGCGGAACGAGAACATGACGGAAGGGTTCATGGCGGAACGAGAACATGACGGAAGGGTTCATGGCGGAACGAGAACATGACGGAAGGGTTCATGACGGAACGAGAACATGACGGAAGGGTTCATGGCGGAACGAGAACATGACGGAAGGGTTCATGGCGGAACGAGAACATGACGGAAGGGTTCGTGGCGGAACGAGAACATGACGGAAGGGTTCATGGCGGAACGAGAACATGACGGAAGGGTTCATGAGAACATGACGGAAGGGTTCATGGCGGAACGAGAACATGACGGAAGGGTTCATGACGGAACGAGAACATGACGGAAGGGTTCATGACGGAACGAGAACATGACGGAAGGGTTCGTGAGAACATGACGGAAGGGTTCATGACGGAACGAGAACATGACGGAAGGGTTCATGGCGGAACGAGAACACGACGGAAGGGTTCATGAGAACATGACGGAAGGGTTCATGGCGGAACGAGAACACGACGGAAGGGTTCATGGCGGAACGAGAACATGACGGAAGGGTTCATGACGGAACGAGAACATGACGGAAGGGTTCATGGCGGAACGAGAACATGACGGAAGGGTTCATGGCGGAACGAGAACATGACGGAAGGGTTCATGACGGAACGAGAACATGACGGAAGGGTTCATGGCGGAACGAGAACATGACGGAAGGGTTCATGGCGGAACGAGAACATGACGGAAGGGTTCGTGGCGGAACGAGAACACGACGGAAGGGTTCATGAGAACATGACGGAAGGGTTCATGACGGAACGAGAACACGACGGAAGGGTTCATGAGAACATGACGGAAGGGTTCATGACGGAACGAGAACATGACGGAAGGGTTCATGGCGGAACGAGAACATGACGGAAGGGTTCATGGCGGAACGAGAACATGACGGAAGGGTTCATGAGAACACGACGGAAGGGTTCATGGCGGAACGAGAACATGACGGAAGGGTTCATGAGAACATGACGGAAGGGTTCATGGCGGAACGAGAACATGACGGAAGGGTTCATGGCGAAACGAGAACATGACGGAAGGGTTCATGGCGGAACGAGAACATGACGGAAGGGTTCATGAGAACATGACGGAAGGGTTCATGGCGGAACGAGAACATGACGGAAGGGTTCATGGCGGAACGAGAACATGACGGAAGGGTTCATGGCGGAACGAGAACATGACGGAAGGGTTCATGGCGGAACGAGAACATGACGGAAGGGTTCATGGCGGAACGAGAACATGACGGAAGGGTTCATGGCGGAACGAGAACATGACGGAAGGGTTCATGGCGGAACGAGAACATGACGGAAGGGTTCATGGCGGAACGAGAACATGACGGAAGGGTTCATGACGGAACGAGAACATGACGGAAGGGTTCATGGCGGAACGAGAACATGACGGAAGGGTTCATGGCGGAACGAGAACATGACGGAAGGGTTCATGGCGGAACGAGAACATGACGGAAGGGTTCATGGCGGAACGAGAACATGACGGAAGGGTTCATGGCGGAACGAGAACATGACGGAAGGGTTCATGAGAACATGACGGAAGGGTTCGTGGCGGAACGAGAACACGACGGAAGGGTTCATGACGGAACGAGAACATGACGGAAGGGTTCATGGCGGAACGAGAACATGACGGAAGGGTTCATGAGAACACGACGGAAGGGTTCATGACGGAATGAGAACATGACGGAAGGGTTCATGGCGGAACGAGAACATGACGGAAGGGTTCATGGCGGAACGAGAACATGACGGAAGGGTTCATGAGAACATGACGGAAGGGTTCATGAGAACATGACGGAAGGGTTCACGGCGGAACGAGAACATGACGGAAGGGTTCATGAGAACATGACGGAAGGGTTCGTGGCGGAACGAGAACATGACGGAAGGGTTCGTGGCGGAACGAGAACATGACGGAAGGGTTCATGAGAACATGACGGAAGGGTTCGTGGCGGAACGAGAACATGACGGAAGGGTTCGTGACGGAACGAGAACATGACGGAAGGGTTCATGGCGGAACGAGAACATGACGGAAGGGTTCGTGGCGGAACGAGAACATGACGGAAGGGTTCATGGCGGAACGAGAACATGACGGAAGGGTTCATGAGAACATGACGGAAGGGTTCATGAGAACATGACGGAAGGGTTCATGACGGAACGAGAACACGACGGAAGGGTTCATGAGAACATGACGGAAGGGTTCATGGCGGAACGAGAACATGACGGAAGGGTTCATGAGAACATGACGGAAGGGTTCGTGGCGGAACGAGAACATGACGGAAGGGTTCATGACGGAACGAGAACATGACGGAAGGGTTCATGGCGGAACGAGAACATGACGGAAGGGTTCATGGCGGAACGAGAACATGACGGAAGGGTTCATGGCGGAACGAGAACATGACGGAAGGGTTCATGGCGGAACGAGAACATGACGGAAGGGTTCATGGCGGAACGAGAACATGACGGAAGGGTTCATGGCGGAACGAGAACATGACGGAAGGGTTCATGGCGGAACGAGAACATGACGGAAGGGTTCATGAGAACATGACGGAAGGGTTCATGGCGGAACGAGAACATGACGGAAGGGTTCATGGCGGAACGAGAACATGACGGAAGGGTTCATGGCGGAACGAGAACATGACGGAAGGGTTCATGGCGGAACGAGAACATGACGGAAGGGTTCATGGCGGAACGAGAACATGACGGAAGGGTTCATGAGAACATGACGGAAGGGTTCATGGCGGAACGAGAACATGACGGAAGGGTTCATGACGGAACGAGAACATGACGGAAGGGTTCATGGCGGAACGAGAACATGACGGAAGGGTTCATGGCGGAACGAGAACATGACGGAAGGGTTCATGGCGGAACGAGAACATGACGGAAGGGTTCATGGCGGAACGAGAACATGACGGAAGGGTTCATGGCGGAACGAGAACATGACGGAAGGGTTCATGACGGAACGAGAACATGACGGAAGGGTTCATGACGGAACGAGAACATGACGGAAGGGTTCATGACGGAACGAGAACATGACGGAAGGGTTCATGGCGGAACGAGAACATGACGGAAGGGTTCATGGCGGAACGAGAACATGACGGAAGGGTTCATGGCGGAACGAGAACATGACGGAAGGGTTCATGAGAACATGACGGAAGGGTTCATGGCGGAACGAGAACATGACGGAAGGGTTCATGGCGGAACGAGAACATGACGGAAGGGTTCATGACGGAACGAGAACATGACGGAAGGGTTCATGGCGGAACGAGAACATGACGGAAGGGTTCATGGCGGAACGAGAACATGACGGAAGGGTTCATGACGGAACGAGAACATGACGGAAGGGTTCATGGCGGAACGAGAACATGACGGAAGGGTTCATGACGGAACGAGAACATGACGGAAGGGTTCATGGCGGAACGAGAACATGACGGAAGGGTTCATGGCGGAACGAGAACATGACGGAAGGGTTCATGGCGGAACGAGAACATGACGGAAGGGTTCATGGCGGAACGAGAACATGACGGAAGGGTTCATGGCGGAACGAGAACATGACGGAAGGGTTCATGGCGGAACGAGAACATGACGGAAGGGTTCATGGCGGAACGAGAACATGACGGAAGGGTTCATGGCGGAACGAGAACATGACGGAAGGGTTCATGGCGGAACGAGAACATGACGGAAGGGTTCATGGCGGAACGAGAACATGACGGAAGGGTTCATGGCGGAACGAGAACATGACGGAAGGGTTCATGGCGGAACGAGAACATGACGGAAGGGTTCATGGCGGAACGAGAACATGACGGAAGGGTTCATGGCGGAACGAGAACATGACGGAAGGGTTCATGGCGGAACGAGAACATGACGGAAGGGTTCATGGCGGAACGAGAACATGACGGAAGGGTTCATGACGGAACGAGAACATGACGGAAGGGTTCATGGCGGAACGAGAACATGACGGAAGGGTTCATGGCGGAACGAGAACATGACGGAAGGGTTCATGGCGGAACGAGAACATGACGGAAGGGTTCATGGCGGAACGAGAACATGACGGAAGGGTTCATGGCGGAACGAGAACATGACGGAAGGGTTCATGGCGGAACGAGAACATGACGGAAGGGTTCATGGCGGAACGAGAACATGACGGAAGGGTTCATGGCGGAACGAGAACATGACGGAAGGGTTCATGGCGGAACGAGAACATGACGGAAGGGTTCATGGCGGAACGAGAACATGACGGAAGGGTTCATGGCGGAACGAGAACATGACGGAAGGGTTCATGGCGGAACGAGAACATGACGGAAGGGTTCATGGCGGAACGAGAACATGACGGAAGGGTTCATGGCGGAACGAGAACATGACGGAAGGGTTCATGGCGGAACGAGAACATGACGGAAGGGTTCATGGCGGAACGAGAACATGACGGAAGGGTTCATGGCGGAACGAGAACATGACGGAAGGGTTCATGGCGGAACGAGAACATGACGGAAGGGTTCATGGCGGAACGAGAACATGACGGAAGGGTTCATGGCGGAACGAGAACATGACGGAAGGGTTCATGGCGGAACGAGAACATGACGGAAGGGTTCATGGCGGAACGAGAACATGACGGAAGGGTTCATGGCGGAACGAGAACATGACGGAAGGGTTCATGGCGGAACGAGAACATGACGGAAGGGTTCATGAGAACATGACGGAAGGGTTCATGGCGGAACGAGAACATGACGGAAGGGTTCATGGCGGAACGAGAACATGACGGAAGGGTTCATGGCGGAACGAGAACATGACGGAAGGGTTCATGAGAACATGACGGAAGGGTTCATGGCGGAACGAGAACATGACGGAAGGGTTCATGGCGGAACGAGAACATGACGGAAGGGTTCATGGCGGAACGAGAACATGACGGAAGGGTTCATGGCGGAACGAGAACATGACGGAAGGGTTCATGGCGGAACGAGAACATGACGGAAGGGTTCATGGCGGAACGAGAACATGACGGAAGGGTTCATGGCGGAACGAGAACATGACGGAAGGGTTCATGGCGGAACGAGAACATGACGGAAGGGTTCATGGCGGAACGAGAACATGACGGAAGGGTTCATGGCGGAACGAGAACATGACGGAAGGGTTCATGGCGGAACGAGAACATGACGGAAGGGTTCATGGCGGAACGAGAACATGACGGAAGGGTTCATGGCGGAACGAGAACATGACGGAAGGGTTCATGGCGGAACGAGAACATGACGGAAGGGTTCATGGCGGAACGAGAACATGACGGAAGGGTTCATGGCGGAACGAGAACATGACGGAAGGGTTCATGGCGGAACGAGAACATGACGGAAGGGTTCATGGCGGAACGAGAACATGACGGAAGGGTTCATGGCGGAACGAGAACATGACGGAAGGGTTCATGGCGGAACGAGAACATGACGGAAGGGTTCATGGCGGAACGAGAACATGACGGAAGGGTTCATGGCGGAACGAGAACATGACGGAAGGGTTCATGGCGGAACGAGAACATGACGGAAGGGTTCATGGCGGAACGAGAACATGACGGAAGGGTTCATGGCGGAACGAGAACATGACGGAAGGGTTCATGGCGGAACGAGAACATGACGGAAGGGTTCATGAGAACATGACGGAAGGGTTCATGGCGGAACGAGAACATGACGGAAGGGTTCATGGCGGAACGAGAACATGACGGAAGGGTTCATGGCGGAACGAGAACATGACGGAAGGGTTCATGAGAACATGACGGAAGGGTTCATGGCGGAACGAGAACATGACGGAAGGGTTCATGGCGGAACGAGAACATGACGGAAGGGTTCATGGCGGAACGAGAACATGACGGAAGGGTTCATGGCGGAACGAGAACATGACGGAAGGGTTCATGGCGGAACGAGAACATGACGGAAGGGTTCATGGCGGAACGAGAACATGACGGAAGGGTTCATGGCGGAACGAGAACATGACGGAAGGGTTCATGAGAACATGACGGAAGGGTTCATGGCGGAACGAGAACATGACGGAAGGGTTCATGGCGGAACGAGAACATGACGGAAGGGTTCATGGCGGAACGAGAACATGACGGAAGGGTTCATGAGAACATGACGGAAGGGTTCATGGCGGAACGAGAACATGACGGAAGGGTTCATGGCGGAACGAGAACATGACGGAAGGGTTCATGGCGGAACGAGAACATGACGGAAGGGTTCATGAGAACATGACGGAAGGGTTCATGGCGGAACGAGAACATGACGGAAGGGTTCATGGCGGAACGAGAACATGACGGAAGGGTTCATGGCGGAACGAGAACATGACGGAAGGGTTCATGGCGGAACGAGAACATGACGGAAGGGTTCATGGCGGAACGAGAACATGACGGAAGGGTTCATGGCGGAACGAGAACATGACGGAAGGGTTCATGGCGGAACGAGAACATGACGGAAGGGTTCATGGCGGAACGAGAACATGACGGAAGGGTTCATGGCGGAACGAGAACATGACGGAAGGGTTCATGGCGGAACGAGAACATGACGGAAGGGTTCATGGCGGAACGAGAACATGACGGAAGGGTTCATGGCGGAACGAGAACATGACGGAAGGGTTCATGGCGGAACGAGAACATGACGGAAGGGTTCATGGCGGAACGAGAACATGACGGAAGGGTTCATGGCGGAACGAGAACATGACGGAAGGGTTCATGGCGGAACGAGAACATGACGGAAGGGTTCATGGCGGAACGAGAACATGACGGAAGGGTTCATGGCGGAACGAGAACATGACGGAAGGGTTCATGGCGGAACGAGAACATGACGGAAGGGTTCATGGCGGAACGAGAACATGACGGAAGGGTTCATGGCGGAACGAGAACATGACGGAAGGGTTCATGGCGGAACGAGAACATGACGGAAGGGTTCATGAGAACATGACGGAAGGGTTCATGGCGGAACGAGAACATGACGGAAGGGTTCATGGCGGAACGAGAACATGACGGAAGGGTTCATGGCGGAACGAGAACATGACGGAAGGGTTCATGGCGGAACGAGAACATGACGGAAGGGTTCATGGCGGAACGAGAACATGACGGAAGGGTTCATGGCGGAACGAGAACATGACGGAAGGGTTCATGGCGGAACGAGAACATGACGGAAGGGTTCATGGCGGAACGAGAACATGACGGAAGGGTTCATGGCGGAACGAGAACATGACGGAAGGGTTCATGGCGGAACGAGAACATGACGGAAGGGTTCATGGCGGAACGAGAACATGACGGAAGGGTTCATGGCGGAACGAGAACATGACGGAAGGGTTCATGGCGGAACGAGAACATGACGGAAGGGTTCATGGCGGAACGAGAACATGACGGAAGGGTTCATGGCGGAACGAGAACATGACGGAAGGGTTCATGGCGGAACGAGAACATGACGGAAGGGTTCATGGCGGAACGAGAACATGACGGAAGGGTTCATGGCGGAACGAGAACATGACGGAAGGGTTCATGGCGGAACGAGAACATGACGGAAGGGTTCATGAGAACATGACGGAAGGGTTCATGGCGGAACGAGAACATGACGGAAGGGTTCATGGCGGAACGAGAACATGACGGAAGGGTTCATGGCGGAACGAGAACATGACGGAAGGGTTCATGGCGGAACGAGAACATGACGGAAGGGTTCATGGCGGAACGAGAACATGACGGAAGGGTTCATGGCGGAACGAGAACATGACGGAAGGGTTCATGGCGGAACGAGAACATGACGGAAGGGTTCATGGCGGAACGAGAACATGACGGAAGGGTTCATGGCGGAACGAGAACATGACGGAAGGGTTCATGGCGGAACGAGAACATGACGGAAGGGTTCATGAGAACATGACGGAAGGGTTCATGGCGGAACGAGAACATGACGGAAGGGTTCATGGCGGAACGAGAACATGACGGAAGGGTTCATGGCGGAACGAGAACATGACGGAAGGGTTCATGGCGGAACGAGAACATGACGGAAGGGTTCATGGCGGAACGAGAACATGACGGAAGGGTTCATGGCGGAACGAGAACATGACGGAAGGGTTCATGGCGGAACGAGAACATGACGGAAGGGTTCATGGCGGAACGAGAACATGACGGAAGGGTTCATGGCGGAACGAGAACATGACGGAAGGGTTCATGAGAACATGACGGAAGGGTTCATGGCGGAACGAGAACATGACGGAAGGGTTCATGGCGGAACGAGAACATGACGGAAGGGTTCATGGCGGAACGAGAACATGACGGAAGGGTTCATGGCGGAACGAGAACATGACGGAAGGGTTCATGGCGGAACGAGAACATGACGGAAGGGTTCATGGCGGAACGAGAACATGACGGAAGGGTTCATGGCGGAACGAGAACATGACGGAAGGGTTCATGGCGGAACGAGAACATGACGGAAGGGTTCATGGCGGAACGAGAACATGACGGAAGGGTTCATGGCGGAACGAGAACATGACGGAAGGGTTCATGGCGGAACGAGAACATGACGGAAGGGTTCATGGCGGAACGAGAACATGACGGAAGGGTTCATGAGAACATGACGGAAGGGTTCATGGCGGAACGAGAACATGACGGAAGGGTTCATGGCGGAACGAGAACATGACGGAAGGGTTCATGAGAACATGACGGAAGGGTTCATGGCGGAACGAGAACATGACGGAAGGGTTCATGGCGGAACGAGAACATGACGGAAGGGTTCATGGCGGAACGAGAACATGACGGAAGGGTTCATGAGAACATGACGGAAGGGTTCATGGCGGAACGAGAACATGACGGAAGGGTTCATGGCGGAACGAGAACATGACGGAAGGGTTCATGGCGGAACGAGAACATGACGGAAGGGTTCATGGCGGAACGAGAACATGACGGAAGGGTTCATGGCGGAACGAGAACATGACGGAAGGGTTCATGGCGGAACGAGAACATGACGGAAGGGTTCATGGCGGAACGAGAACATGACGGAAGGGTTCATGGCGGAACGAGAACATGACGGAAGGGTTCATGGCGGAACGAGAACATGACGGAAGGGTTCATGGCGGAACGAGAACATGACGGAAGGGTTCATGGCGGAACGAGAACATGACGGAAGGGTTCATGGCGGAACGAGAACATGACGGAAGGGTTCATGGCGGAACGAGAACATGACGGAAGGGTTCATGGCGGAACGAGAACATGACGGAAGGGTTCATGGCGGAACGAGAACATGACGGAAGGGTTCATGGCGGAACGAGAACATGACGGAAGGGTTCATGGCGGAACGAGAACATGACGGAAGGGTTCATGGCGGAACGAGAACATGACGGAAGGGTTCATGGCGGAACGAGAACATGACGGAAGGGTTCATGAGAACATGACGGAAGGGTTCATGGCGGAACGAGAACATGACGGAAGGGTTCATGGCGGAACGAGAACATGACGGAAGGGTTCATGGCGGAACGAGAACATGACGGAAGGGTTCATGGCGGAACGAGAACATGACGGAAGGGTTCATGGCGGAACGAGAACATGACGGAAGGGTTCATGGCGGAACGAGAACATGACGGAAGGGTTCATGGCGGAACGAGAACATGACGGAAGGGTTCATGGCGGAACGAGAACATGACGGAAGGGTTCATGGCGGAACGAGAACATGACGGAAGGGTTCATGGCGGAACGAGAACATGACGGAAGGGTTCATGGCGGAACGAGAACATGACGGAAGGGTTCATGGCGGAACGAGAACATGACGGAAGGGTTCATGGCGGAACGAGAACATGACGGAAGGGTTCATGGCGGAACGAGAACATGACGGAAGGGTTCATGGCGGAACGAGAACATGACGGAAGGGTTCATGGCGGAACGAGAACATGACGGAAGGGTTCATGGCGGAACGAGAACATGACGGAAGGGTTCATGGCGGAACGAGAACATGACGGAAGGGTTCATGGCGGAACGAGAACATGACGGAAGGGTTCATGGCGGAACGAGAACATGACGGAAGGGTTCATGGCGGAACGAGAACATGACGGAAGGGTTCATGGCGGAACGAGAACATGACGGAAGGGTTCATGGCGGAACGAGAACATGACGGAAGGGTTCATGGCGGAACGAGAACATGACGGAAGGGTTCATGGCGGAACGAGAACATGACGGAAGGGTTCATGGCGGAACGAGAACATGACGGAAGGGTTCATGGCGGAACGAGAACATGACGGAAGGGTTCATGGCGGAACGAGAACATGACGGAAGGGTTCATGGCGGAACGAGAACATGACGGAAGGGTTCATGGCGGAACGAGAACATGACGGAAGGGTTCATGGCGGAACGAGAACATGACGGAAGGGTTCATGGCGGAACGAGAACATGACGGAAGGGTTCATGGCGGAACGAGAACATGACGGAAGGGTTCATGGCGGAACGAGAACATGACGGAAGGGTTCATGAGAACATGACGGAAGGGTTCATGGCGGAACGAGAACATGACGGAAGGGTTCATGGCGGAACGAGAACATGACGGAAGGGTTCATGAGAACATGACGGAAGGGTTCATGGCGGAACGAGAACATGACGGAAGGGTTCATGGCGGAACGAGAACATGACGGAAGGGTTCATGGCGGAACGAGAACATGACGGAAGGGTTCATGGCGGAACGAGAACATGACGGAAGGGTTCATGGCGGAACGAGAACATGACGGAAGGGTTCATGGCGGAACGAGAACATGACGGAAGGGTTCATGGCGGAACGAGAACATGACGGAAGGGTTCATGGCGGAACGAGAACATGACGGAAGGGTTCATGGCGGAACGAGAACATGACGGAAGGGTTCATGGCGGAACGAGAACATGACGGAAGGGTTCATGGCGGAACGAGAACATGACGGAAGGGTTCATGGCGGAACGAGAACATGACGGAAGGGTTCATGGCGGAACGAGAACATGACGGAAGGGTTCATGGCGGAACGAGAACATGACGGAAGGGTTCATGGCGGAACGAGAACATGACGGAAGGGTTCATGGCGGAACGAGAACATGACGGAAGGGTTCATGGCGGAACGAGAACATGACGGAAGGGTTCATGAGAACATGACGGAAGGGTTCATGGCGGAACGAGAACATGACGGAAGGGTTCATGGCGGAACGAGAACATGACGGAAGGGTTCATGGCGGAACGAGAACATGACGGAAGGGTTCATGGCGGAACGAGAACATGACGGAAGGGTTCATGGCGGAACGAGAACATGACGGAAGGGTTCATGGCGGAACGAGAACATGACGGAAGGGTTCATGGCGGAACGAGAACATGACGGAAGGGTTCATGGCGGAACGAGAACATGACGGAAGGGTTCATGGCGGAACGAGAACATGACGGAAGGGTTCATGGCGGAACGAGAACATGACGGAAGGGTTCATGAGAACATGACGGAAGGGTTCATGGCGGAACGAGAACATGACGGAAGGGTTCATGGCGGAACGAGAACATGACGGAAGGGTTCATGGCGGAACGAGAACATGACGGAAGGGTTCATGGCGGAACGAGAACATGACGGAAGGGTTCATGGCGGAACGAGAACATGACGGAAGGGTTCATGAGAACATGACGGAAGGGTTCATGGCGGAACGAGAACATGACGGAAGGGTTCATGGCGGAACGAGAACATGACGGAAGGGTTCATGAGAACATGACGGAAGGGTTCATGGCGGAACGAGAACATGACGGAAGGGTTCATGGAACGATGACGGAAGGGTTCATGGCGGAACGAGAACATGACGGAAGGGTTCATGGCGGAACGAGAACATGACGGAAGGGTTCATGAGAACATGACGGAAGGGTTCATGGCGGAACGAGAACATGACGGAAGGGTTCATGGCGGAACGAGAACATGACGGAAGGGTTCATGGCGGAACGAGAACATGACGGAAGGGTTCATGGCGGAACGAGAACATGACGGAAGGGTTCATGGCGGAACGAGAACATGACGGAAGGGTTCATGGCGGAACGAGAACATGACGGAAGGGTTCATGGCGGAACGAGAACATGACGGAAGGGTTCATGGCGGAACGAGAACATGACGGAAGGGTTCATGGCGGAACGAGAACATGACGGAAGGGTTCATGGCGGAACGAGAACATGACGGAAGGGTTCATGGCGGAACGAGAACATGACGGAAGGGTTCATGAGAACATGACGGAAGGGTTCATGGCGGAACGAGAACATGACGGAAGGGTTCATGGCGGAACGAGAACATGACGGAAGGGTTCATGGCGGAACGAGAACATGACGGAAGGGTTCATGGCGGAACGAGAACATGACGGAAGGGTTCATGGCGGAACGAGAACATGACGGAAGGGTTCATGGCGGAACGAGAACATGACGGAAGGGTTCATGGCGGAACGAGAACATGACGGAAGGGTTCATGGCGGAACGAGAACATGACGGAAGGGTTCATGGCGGAACGAGAACATGACGGAAGGGTTCATGGCGGAACGAGAACATGACGGAAGGGTTCATGGCGGAACGAGAACATGACGGAAGGGTTCATGGCGGAACGAGAACATGACGGAAGGGTTCATGAGAACATGACGGAAGGGTTCATGGCGGAACGAGAACATGACGGAAGGGTTCATGAGAACATGACGGAAGGGTTCATGGCGGAACGAGAACATGACGGAAGGGTTCATGGCGGAACGAGAACATGACGGAAGGGTTCATGAGAACATGACGGAAGGGTTCATGGCGGAACGAGAACATGACGGAAGGGTTCATGGCGGAACGAGAACATGACGGAAGGGTTCATGGCGGAACGAGAACATGACGGAAGGGTTCATGGCGGAACGAGAACATGACGGAAGGGTTCATGGCGGAACGAGAACATGACGGAAGGGTTCATGGCGGAACGAGAACATGACGGAAGGGTTCATGGCGGAACGAGAACATGACGGAAGGGTTCATGGCGGAACGAGAACATGACGGAAGGGTTCATGGCGGAACGAGAACATGACGGAAGGGTTCATGGCGGAACGAGAACATGACGGAAGGGTTCATGAGAACATGACGGAAGGGTTCATGGCGGAACGAGAACATGACGGAAGGGTTCATGGCGGAACGAGAACATGACGGAAGGGTTCATGGCGGAACGAGAACATGACGGAAGGGTTCATGGCGGAACGAGAACATGACGGAAGGGTTCATGGCGGAACGAGAACATGACGGAAGGGTTCATGGCGGAACGAGAACATGACGGAAGGGTTCATGGCGGAACGAGAACATGACGGAAGGGTTCATGGCGGAACGAGAACATGACGGAAGGGTTCATGGCGGAACGAGAACATGACGGAAGGGTTCATGGCGGAACGAGAACATGACGGAAGGGTTCATGAGAACATGACGGAAGGGTTCATGGCGGAACGAGAACATGACGGAAGGGTTCATGGCGGAACGAGAACATGACGGAAGGGTTCATGGCGGAACGAGAACATGACGGAAGGGTTCATGGCGGAACGAGAACATGACGGAAGGGTTCATGGCGGAACGAGAACATGACGGAAGGGTTCATGGCGGAACGAGAACATGACGGAAGGGTTCATGGCGGAACGAGAACATGACGGAAGGGTTCATGGCGGAACGAGAACATGACGGAAGGGTTCATGGCGGAACGAGAACATGACGGAAGGGTTCATGGCGGAACGAGAACATGACGGAAGGGTTCATGGCGGAACGAGAACATGACGGAAGGGTTCATGGCGGAACGAGAACATGACGGAAGGGTTCATGAGAACATGACGGAAGGGTTCATGGCGGAACGAGAACATGACGGAAGGGTTCATGGCGGAACGAGAACATGACGGAAGGGTTCATGGCGGAACGAGAACATGACGGAAGGGTTCATGAGAACATGACGGAAGGGTTCATGGCGGAACGAGAACATGACGGAAGGGTTCATGGCGGAACGAGAACATGACGGAAGGGTTCATGAGAACATGACGGAAGGGTTCATGGCGGAACGAGAACATGACGGAAGGGTTCATGGCGGAACGAGAACATGACGGAAGGGTTCATGGCGGAACGAGAACATGACGGAAGGGTTCATGGCGGAACGAGAACATGACGGAAGGGTTCATGGCGGAACGAGAACATGACGGAAGGGTTCATGGCGGAACGAGAACATGACGGAAGGGTTCATGGCGGAACGAGAACATGACGGAAGGGTTCATGGCGGAACGAGAACATGACGGAAGGGTTCATGGCGGAACGAGAACATGACGGAAGGGTTCATGAGAACATGACGGAAGGGTTCATGGCGGAACGAGAACATGACGGAAGGGTTCATGAGAACATGACGGAAGGGTTCATGGCGGAACGAGAACATGACGGAAGGGTTCATGGCGGAACGAGAACATGACGGAAGGGTTCATGGCGGAACGAGAACATGACGGAAGGGTTCATGGCGGAACGAGAACATGACGGAAGGGTTCATGGCGGAACGAGAACATGACGGAAGGGTTCATGGCGGAACGAGAACATGACGGAAGGGTTCATGGCGGAACGAGAACATGACGGAAGGGTTCATGGCGGAACGAGAACATGACGGAAGGGTTCATGGCGGAACGAGAACATGACGGAAGGGTTCATGGCGGAACGAGAACATGACGGAAGGGTTCATGGCGGAACGAGAACATGACGGAAGGGTTCATGGCGGAACGAGAACATGACGGAAGGGTTCATGGCGGAACGAGAACATGACGGAAGGGTTCATGGCGGAACGAGAACATGACGGAAGGGTTCATGGCGGAACGAGAACATGACGGAAGGGTTCATGGCGGAACGAGAACATGACGGAAGGGTTCATGGCGGAACGAGAACATGACGGAAGGGTTCATGGCGGAACGAGAACATGACGGAAGGGTTCATGGCGGAACGAGAACATGACGGAAGGGTTCATGAGAACATGACGGAAGGGTTCATGGCGGAACGAGAACATGACGGAAGGGTTCATGGCGGAACGAGAACATGACGGAAGGGTTCATGGCGGAACGAGAACATGACGGAAGGGTTCATGGCGGAACGAGAACATGACGGAAGGGTTCATGGCGGAACGAGAACATGACGGAAGGGTTCATGGCGGAACGAGAACATGACGGAAGGGTTCATGGCGGAACGAGAACATGACGGAAGGGTTCATGAGAACATGACGGAAGGGTTCATGGCGGAACGAGAACATGACGGAAGGGTTCATGGCGGAACGAGAACATGACGGAAGGGTTCATGGCGGAACGAGAACATGACGGAAGGGTTCATGAGAACATGACGGAAGGGTTCATGGCGGAACGAGAACATGACGGAAGGGTTCATGGCGGAACGAGAACATGACGGAAGGGTTCATGGCGGAACGAGAACATGACGGAAGGGTTCATGGCGGAACGAGAACATGACGGAAGGGTTCATGGCGGAACGAGAACATGACGGAAGGGTTCATGGCGGAACGAGAACATGACGGAAGGGTTCATGGCGGAACGAGAACATGACGGAAGGGTTCATGAGAACATGACGGAAGGGTTCATGGCGGAACGAGAACATGACGGAAGGGTTCATGGCGGAACGAGAACATGACGGAAGGGTTCATGGCGGAACGAGAACATGACGGAAGGGTTCATGAGAACATGACGGAAGGGTTCATGGCGGAACGAGAACATGACGGAAGGGTTCATGGCGGAACGAGAACATGACGGAAGGGTTCATGGCGGAACGAGAACATGACGGAAGGGTTCATGAGAACATGACGGAAGGGTTCATGGCGGAACGAGAACATGACGGAAGGGTTCATGGCGGAACGAGAACATGACGGAAGGGTTCATGGCGGAACGAGAACATGACGGAAGGGTTCATGGCGGAACGAGAACATGACGGAAGGGTTCATGACGGAACGAGAACATGACGGAAGGGTTCATGGCGGAACGAGAACATGACGGAAGGGTTCATGGCGGAACGAGAACATGACGGAAGGGTTCATGAGAACATGACGGAAGGGTTCATGGCGGAACGAGAACATGACGGAAGGGTTCATGGCGGAACGAGAACATGACGGAAGGGTTCATGGCGGAACGAGAACATGACGGAAGGGTTCATGAGAACATGACGGAAGGGTTCATGGCGGAACGAGAACATGACGGAAGGGTTCATGGCGGAACGAGAACATGACGGAAGGGTTCATGACGGAACGAGAACATGACGGAAGGGTTCATGGCGGAACGAGAACATGACGGAAGGGTTCATGGCGGAACGAGAACATGACGGAAGGGTTCATGGCGGAACGAGAACATGACGGAAGGGTTCATGGCGGAACGAGAACATGACGGAAGGGTTCATGGCGGAACGAGAACATGACGGAAGGGTTCATGGCGGAACGAGAACATGACGGAAGGGTTCATGACGGAACGAGAACATGACGGAAGGGTTCATGGCGGAACGAGAACATGACGGAAGGGTTCATGGCGGAACGAGAACATGACGGAAGGGTTCATGAGAACATGACGGAAGGGTTCATGGCGGAACGAGAACATGACGGAAGGGTTCATGGCGGAACGAGAACATGACGGAAGGGTTCATGACGGAACGAGAACATGACGGAAGGGTTCATGGCGGAACGAGAACATGACGGAAGGGTTCATGGCGGAACGAGAACATGACGGAAGGGTTCATGGCGGAACGAGAACATGACGGAAGGGTTCATGGCGGAACGAGAACATGACGGAAGGGTTCATGGCGGAACGAGAACATGACGGAAGGGTTCATGGCGGAACGAGAACATGACGGAAGGGTTCGTGGCGGAACGAGAACATGACGGAAGGGTTCATGGCGGAACGAGAACATGACGGAAGGGTTCATGGCGGAACGAGAACATGACGGAAGGGTTCATGGCGGAACGAGAACATGACGGAAGGGTTCATGGCGGAACGAGAACATGACGGAAGGGTTCATGGCGGAACGAGAACATGACGGAAGGGTTCATGACGGAACGAGAACATGACGGAAGGGTTCATGGCGGAACGAGAACATGACGGAAGGGTTCATGGCGGAACGAGAACATGACGGAAGGGTTCATGGCGGAACGAGAACATGACGGAAGGGTTCATGGCGGAACGAGAACATGACGGAAGGGTTCATGGCGGAACGAGAACATGACGGAAGGGTTCATGGCGGAACGAGAACATGACGGAAGGGTTCATGGCGGAACGAGAACATGACGGAAGGGTTCATGGCGGAACGAGAACATGACGGAAGGGTTCATGGCGGAACGAGAACATGACGGAAGGGTTCATGGCGGAACGAGAACATGACGGAAGGGTTCATGGCGGAACGAGAACATGACGGAAGGGTTCATGGCGGAACGAGAACATGACGGAAGGGTTCATGGCGGAACGAGAACATGACGGAAGGGTTCATGGCGGAACGAGAACATGACGGAAGGGTTCATGGCGGAACGAGAACATGACGGAAGGGTTCATGGCGGAACGAGAACATGACGGAAGGGTTCATGGCGGAACGAGAACACGACGGAAGGGTTCATGGCGGAACGAGAACATGACGGAAGGGTTCATGGCGGAACGAGAACATGACGGAAGGGTTCATGGCGGAACGAGAACATGACGGAAGGGTTCATGGCGGAACGAGAACATGACGGAAGGGTTCATGGCGGAACGAGAACATGACGGAAGGGTTCATGGCGGAACGAGAACATGACGGAAGGGTTCATGACGGAACGAGAACATGACGGAAGGGTTCATGGCGGAACGAGAACATGACGGAAGGGTTCAGGAGAACATGACGGAAGGGTTCATGAGAACATGACGGAAGGGTTCATGGCGGAACGAGAACATGACGGAAGGGTTCGTGGCGGAACGAGAACATGACGGAAGGGTTCATGGCGGAACGAGAACATGACGGAAGGGTTCATGGCGGAACGAGAACATCGACCCCGGCAAACGTATTTAAGCCTGGGAAATGAGCGCCGCGTCACCGGGGGTCAAACAGTGCCGTGTATATCGCTCTGATTCTGGACGATAGGTCAACCCAGATGGCCCATAGGTTAAGCAGGCTGTATCGTTGGAACCGATAGCGATGTGAGGTGCACACATCTGGGAGCATAATACTGAATGCAAGCGGCGGATGCATGCCCACTTTCAACTATTAACAATGCATACCCACTCACAACTATTAACAATGCATGCCCACTCACAACTACTAACAATGCATGCCCACTCACAACTACTAACAATGCATGCCCACTCACGACTATTGAAAATGCATGCCCACTCACAATTATAAACAATGCATGCCCACTCACAATGTATGCACAAATCATAAACAATGTATGCACTCACATCAGTATGAACAGTGCATACCCACTCACAAGTATTAACAAAGCCAAAGAGCCAAACTGGCCATAAACTATTTAATACAAGCTACCCTATCCAGGTTCCTGTTTTCCTAGCGACCCTCTATTATTACGGCGAGCGGCTATACAAGGCCAGACACGCACCCTTCAACAAGGCGTGCAAATACTCAAGCGACTCGAATTCATGTTCTCGTTTAGCCAGCTCACACAAGCACACTGCAAATTTCACCCTCGTACAACAACAATGTCGACACTCAAGAAGACATGAAGGGACAAGCACCACACACCCGCGCGGCAATCAACCACATGACTACAATGTTTACATTGTGAAGTGACAGGGAGTTGCAGGCGGACAAGCTAGGGGCGCGAAAACTCGGAGTGACTCGTCTGATTGTACGCATGGTAAGATAAGCACACACACAAGAGCGCGCCTAATAACAAAGATGTAGCTATGGAAGTGGTTGGCTTTCACACTCAATCAGAATAAATTGAAACCAAGTTGACGGCAGCATGTGGGTTCCAAAGAAAGGAACCTTAAACAACAAGATTAGTTGGCTTCCAAGGTGGACTGGGGCCACGCACCCCCGCGGCAATCAACCACATCACAAAGATCCATGCGTGGGCAAGCACACCGCACGCACCCGCAGGCCGTACACGAGGCGCAGGTATTCCAGCGACTCCTCCATGTACTCGTAGATGACCACGCAGAAGTGCTCCAAGTTGCGCTTGGCCAGCTCCAGCAGCTGGGTCTCGTTGGCGAGAAGTTCCGCCTTGCGCGCCGGGGACAGCTGCGAGCACTCGTCCAGCACGCCCGCCATCTGTTTCGTCGCGTGGTTGGCGCCGCCAAAATGGTTCTCTTTGGGGCCCGCCTTGCCGTATATAAAGTCCTGCATGTGGCCATAATGATATTAACAAAAAGGATAACGAAGTAAGAAGGTGCCGCCAAAGCCACCGGTTCTCTTCATGGAGCGACTTACTCGCCGTGCACAAAGTCCTGTGCATGTGGCCAACCACGTTTACAAGATTTGATAGGATGTAGTGGGATCAAGGTTGATTGTCAGGCTGGACCAGGTTCGTATGTCGACATGACATATCACCGATCGTCGTACGCATAGTCCTGTGTGAACACAGCCACATTAGCGAATAGCGTGAACAGAATGCGGCGAGCGTTTGGGAGTTCGTAAGCAGTCAGAAGGAAGACGAGTCCTGTGCATGGCCTTGTGATGTGGGGACGTAGGGTAGTGAGACTTTTAGTCAGAAAACAGGTCAGTGGACATGCGAGATCGCCTTCCACATTTACTGCCCTGTGCATGGCCATACCAGTCACGTGCGTTAAATGGCCATCCCAAGAACAGGATGTGAGCGTTTGGCGATAAAAAAGCAACTCAGCAGGAAGGGTTGCCGTACACGACACGAATTAACTCCTGTGTATGGCCAATGTGCAGAGTTTGTGAACGGTTGCGCGTGGCCACATGCCTGCAAGAAGCGATAAGTGCATGGTTGGGGGTATGGTCGGGAGGTGCAGGTCGAGAGTGACTCACACACTCACACCCTGCTGACACTCATCGAGAAGAAGAGTGCACAGTCAGCAGGGAGCACGATGCGCGCGAAAGGCTGTGCTCGACATATCGATCAGAGGACTTGCGGGTGGCATGTGACTATGTGTGTGTGTGTGTGTGTGTGTGTGTGTGTGTGTGAGAGAGAGAGAGAGAGAGAGAGAGAGAGAGAGAGAGAGAGAGAGAGAGAGAGAGAGAGAGAGAGAGAGAGAGAGAGAGAGAGAGAGAGAGAGAGAGAGAGAGAGAGAGAGAGAGAGGGCAAGCGGGTGTGGGCGTGTGGGCGTGTGGGCGTGCGGCGGGTGGGTTGGTGGGTGGGTGGGTGGGTGGGTGGGTGGGTGGGTGGGTGGGTGGGTGGGTGGGTGGGTGGGGGTGGGTGGGTGGGTGGGTGGGTGGGTGGGTGGGTGGGTGGGTGGGTGGGTGGGTGGGTGGGTGGGTGGGTGGGTGGGTGGGTGGGTGGGTGGGCCACCCTGCGTGAGTGAGTGCATGCATGAGTAGGTCACCTTCAAGGCTTAATAGGGTAGCACAATGCAGAACCACTGAGGCATACAATCGCTGGGAGGTTTGATGATGGGAGGTTTGATGATTGATGAGGCAGGCCATCCATCTCATATGTGGCGTACCCGAAGCGTGCCGTGGATGGACTGGAAGCAACGCGGCGTAGTCGTGGACAACGCAGAACAGATCGATGCCGTCCGTTTGGGGCAGCACAAATTCATCATGCATGGGGCCAGGTGTGTCGGCGGATGGACGTGAGGGGAAAGATGGAGGCAGGGCCCATCCCCCATGCGGCCATCATTGCACGGCCGCCGTTGATTATGGCCGGAATGGTCGCCCGCGTGCGATGGCAGAAAATTGTCGCACACCAGCCAGCAGTGGCGGCACCGTGGGCACGATGGAGACAACAGATACGGTCGCAGGCAATATGGCATTGCAGAACCGAGCGTTGTGCGCCTTGGTAAGAAACTTGCAGAATTGTCATCAGCAATACACAGTTTGCGACTTGAACGCGCTACACCTGGGGCTATCTCATTTGACACGAATATGTGGTAAGCAGCCAATGACACGCCTTGCACCAGAAGTTGCTGGCTGCGACGACAGCGCAGAGCAAACTGGCGACACTTGTCAGAGTCGCAACTAATTAAAACAGATGGGTGGCTCATGAAAGGGTGCTCTCTCGGCTCGCCCGAGCTCATGCGGAGAGCGAGAGACGTTCGACAGAAAGGCAGCGGCATTAAGGCACCCAAAGGCGCGATTGGGCAAAACACAAGGCGAGGAGTAGTGATGGATGGGCATTGGACGCACACTCTTCAGTCAGGCGCTGCTGAAGCGATTTGATAAGCACGGAGACAGCAGCAGGAACTGCGGAACGGATGGACCAATCGGAATAATATCTAGCAATAATAACAATAATAATGGATGATTGGGTCAAGCAGGCACTCGGACCGAGAACATAAAGCAAGGGTATACGAACAACCAGAGCATTCCATCACCATAGTGTGCGATGGGATGCTATCGCGATCACTGTAGTGAGCGATGGGATGCTACCGTGATCACTGTACTAAACAAATGGGTGATCGGATGCCGTTGCAGCTGGCAGAGCCATGCGCTGAATCTCCACACCGCAACGTGAGGGTTCATGCGGATATCAGTGCATGGCTATGCCATCTGCCACAGGCCGTCTCTCCGTCGGCTCACCTCTGCGAATCGGTACGCCGAGTTGACGCGGTCCGCTGGCTGCCGCATGACGGTGAGGAGGCCCATGCGCTTGGTGGTGTTGACCGCCAGCACCTGCGGGGGGGGGGGGGGGGCGATATGCGCATCCATTGTACACATTATACAATATGCACAGAGGTAGGTTCATGGACAGTGACACCTTACGAATATGGGACTGGCGACATCAACGAGTAGCGCGAAATAGGAAATACCTTGTACACAAACGACAGGCACATGAAGACCGCGCGTCAACCCCATGGATACATAGCACACTATGAACACACAAACGCCCACGACTGTCGGGTGATGCAACATTGGCTACATGCATTATGGGCAGTCATGTCAAAGGCAGCTGAAACACGCAGCTGGTCGCTGCTGGAGTTAGTAGAGTGGGGGGGCAAAGCCATGCACCACTCCAAAGTAAAGATGAACCCTTAGTGCGTCTAAGTAGGGTCTTTTCAAGCCAAGTATCTTTTGCAATACAATTACAAAAAAGAAACCATGTGAGCCAACACATATGCACATGCGGCTGGTTAATGCCAGGGCGAGGAATGCATGCCTATCAGTAAGGAGATATTCTGGGCATGGACGATCGACACGTTCCAATCTCGAACCAGAGACAAGGAGCACCCGCCTATGCCTACTGGGTCATGATGCCTACTCGTGAAGATGGCTTAGATTGGAAGTGCCTAACGGGCAACGATCACCTTGGCCCGGGTCATAGGCATAGTATGAGCAGCTGCAATATTACATATATAATTATTTAGGCAACAATATATGATCAAGTAGGCAATATCATATAGGCAACTGCCATATTATATATATTATTTGTAGGCACAGTATGGGCACCTGAAATAGCCTCCAAGTCCTTATGTGGGCTTCATGCATGCTCCTCCTGGGAAGACTCGAGCCCCACACATGCTCCAAGTGCACACATGCTGATCATTATGATGCACATACACTAAGCACTTGTGCAAGCCGCTGGCTTCTAGTTTTTATGCGCCGATTTCTCATCGGCCCACATCCTTGAGCAAGGATGTGGGCCGATGAGAAATCAGCGCATAAAAAGTATAAGCTAGCGGCTTGTACAACTCAGTCATCACGATTGCAAGTCATGACATGCACGCTGCATGCAGACAGATTGGTTGCATCAGACTTAATAGATTAACAAGAAAAAGGGATGCCAATCACGCGGAGCCTCAGGCAGCCGACACTACCAGAAATCCGCTCCATCAGGCACCCGGCGCGGCGAAGGTTTTACTTCACCGTGACGCGACATACGCGCCAGCTGAATTCTAAATCTTAAAAAACCACCTTCGCCAGCAAGTCGCGCTGACCAAAACCTCACCTCGGTCACGGCGCTGGACACTATATAACAAACCTCACCTCCGTCACGACGCTGAAGTCAAAGTGCAGCCGCAGGAAGCGGCAATGCTGCGGGAACACCTCGTTGAGCATGCAGACGGTGCGCGAGACGGCCTCTTTGGAGCGGCACATGTGGTCCAGCTGGAGCCGGTTCTTGATGTGGGCTGGAAGCGTTATCACAGATTCATATCACAGATTCATATGGGCACATCAAGAACACAGTGGGCACGTGTGGTCCAGCTGGAGCCGGCTCCTGATGTGCGCTGTCATGGCCGGGAGCGTTACGGTCACAGTGCAGGCCCAACTGTGGGGTGTAATAGAACAAGAGGTAGCAAAAGCATAGCGGATGCAATAGGGCTGCCCCAACGACCAGAGGCCACCGATAGGCTTGGAACTCATTGAGAGGCGCCGGTTTGGGACAGTATAATAAAGGCCTGATTGCTCCCGGAGCCAGCGGTTTTGGAGGGCATACCCAGGGTCGACCCCCAACCCCGGCCCTGTTGATTAAATAGCAATAATAATCCCTTATTGATTACTTATTGATTATATAGTAATACTAATCCATGGAGAACCAAATGGAAGTGAGACAGCGGCAACACTGTCAAGCAAAGCACGAAAGAGGAAACGCCCTTCCTCTAGAGCAAGTAAGAGCAACGCTAGCCAACATGTGGACCAACAACAAATACTCCTGGCAGGTGCCGGACACCTCAGACTGCCAGGCCGCCTGGAAGCCCTGGGTACACCTAAACCACCCTACGAGGTCATAAGAAGGTTGGCTCCAGATGCAGCTTGGGGTTTGGGGTTTAGGGTTTGGCATTTAGGTATCCATAATAACCATGCAAGTGAGCCAGGCTAGCATATTGGCCCATCTACGAATCTCACTAGACATTGGACCGACCCATGCACCCGTGAAAGCATCTTATTTCAATTAAGACCGCTAAAACATGAGTGCCAGATTCAGTATGCATCCCATGCACCAAACTCTTGGATTTCTGATAGACTTGCGAATATATTGTGAACGGCCGTACCGGCGTCAGGAAGACCGCATACACGATCCTGCGTGCAGGCTTCCCTGCCATGACTTACTATCTCTGTCACACATCTGTGTCAAGGAATTGATGAAAATGCGTGATAATAATGAGAATAGTTTACAACACATAACATTACATCGATATTCAGGCTATCACGCTATTAACCACGCCATTAGCTTTCAAAATAACGCCGCACATGGCCAAGGAAAACAGTCTGTCCACTGTCGCCACCGTGCAGCCCAGGACCGCCCTCAACATCGCGGGTGATCCATCCCCGAGATCTGCATGTCTGCCCTCCGGACTCCCCTTGTTCAACAACAATGTCCCCTGTCCGCCAACAACAAGGTCCCCCATGCCATGCAGGCTCTGAATTGATACCGGGCGCCGCGCTCACCTGTCGCGCGATTGATGCACGGCTTGATTTCTCCCCTCACGGTGGTTTTGCCCAGGCTGAGGAAAGAGTCCCAGAGCGCGTAGTAGACTGCAGTGCCCCCGCTCTGAGCATAGCCAAGTAAGGGGAGCAGTGACATGAACGATATGGCCCCTCATCAGTACAGTACCTGGTGAGATCCTCCCGGCCCCGCGCGTACGTACAGTAGAGCGCAGTGCCCCCGCTCTGTCAGCTTGATACAGCCAGGTAAAGCAGCCAAGCCGTGCCCACAATACCCCCACTTGTGTAGCGAGTCATGGATGCCATAATCCCAACTACATGATTCTGCGTGCAGTGGGGTACGGTGCCCCGTGACAGGTGGCAGCAGGCCGGGACACCAGCGCTGGCGGAGTACTCGGGCAGGACTTTCACCTGGTCCAGAGGGTAGGCCGGGCTCAGGATGCTACAGATCGAGCCTCTGGGGGGGGGAGGTCACCTAGTTGCCATGGTTCTTATCATACAATGAAGTGTGTGCGCATCACCACATGCACTCAAGCAAGCGAGTTACAGCCCGACCTTGCTCCACAAACTAATATGAAATGATGACAATACTTGATGCCACTAACATAATAGTACACTTTTCATTACTATAGACATTGTAGTATTGTTATGGAAATATTCTTAATACTGCATTCCGTAATGCACGTAAGCATACTTATACTGCTGTAGTGCAATGTGCATAGGCAATCATTATTGTACCCTGCAGCCAGTGTCTGCACGATGATCTGTGTACGTAGTAGGCATTTGCATTCGCAACCACACTTGCGTGCCCTACATAGCTAGCATTGAGTATTCGTTTAGCTTCATAATTCATGGTCACCTTGGGAATATGCAGGAAAAGGAGTTGATCCCAGTTTTTCGTGCAGCAGCCATATTGCTGGAGCGGGCACTCGGGAAGAACCGCATCCTCCGGCGACACTGCTCCGTCATCATCACTCCCATGTCGAGCTAAGGCCGTCGAACTAAAGCGGCGCGCCGCTGAGCTCATCATGGGTTTGCAGTCGTGCAAGGCGGAGTGCACGGGCGCAATCGACGTCGTTACCTGCGTGGCATATTGCGCCCATATCAATGCCCAGGTCACGAGCACTGGCGCGAAGAAAACTCGCCAACTGCTGTGTCGATGAGGGTATGATGTATAATTTGTATGCATGTATGTATGCAGCTGTCCGCAGCGCCGGCTGAACTGAAATAAAGAAATATTAAACTAAGTATTCCTGCACGCAGTACTTAAAATATCATAATGATCTGCAATAAATATTCATGACTAGCTGCGGCATTATTAGCGCTCGATCGTCTAGCTTGTCGCACTGAGGTCTGAGGGCAGTTGATGGTTTGTTGACATTGGCATCACTTTCACCATGATGGCCGGGCACGCGCATCATAGATCTGCCGGCCGGATACAGGACATTATCGTGGTACAGTCGTGCCGGCACACGATGTATATTATATATGATTATATACCGCGCCTTGGACAAAATAATGCATGCGCGTTCATGAACAGCTGGCCGGCCGGCCGATCATGGATATCCTACTTGATATGCTTTATGCAGTCGGCCAACCACTACCGCCAGCCCCGCCTTTGACGTCAAACACTTATAGCTATGCGAACGCGATCGCCCGGCCGCCAGAAAGCGTCGACCATGCGCATGCGCGTATTGCCAATAAATCATCAGACCAGGGTGGCACAGTGGCAAGATTGAGAATGCCAGAGCAGTGCTACTCGCACGTGCTTGTGCACGTGCGCGAGCCCGCGTTCTCCTGCGTTACTATTTGAGAGGAACATCTCTCTAGATGCCATATCAATACAGCCCTAATGAATTATTCAAGCTTCTTAATCACGCAAGGTTGCTGTTGTTGGTGGTGGTGTGTCCCACGCCGCAATCAGCAGCAGAGAATCACGCAGGTAGCGGCAAGACGTGTGAGACTCTGAGGTAGCGGTTGCTAGTGCTGGGCTAGGTGCTTCGCTTGGAACTATCACATCATATCAAATCAAATATCACACCACATATGTGCGGCGTTGGGCAACAACAACAACAACAACAAATATCACACGAAATCTCGCATATCATCGTATCAACCTATCATGTCCGTTTACGGAGCGTTTAGAGCCGTTATAATATTGGAGTGCCCGACGGATCCGCGTCCCACACTCTGTCAGACATCAGTTAACGGACTGACTCGAGTCGCTCATGGCCTCATGATTCCAGCAGTTCGCGCGATCTGCCCAAACCTGGCCCAAATCAGATTTGATGTCGACGAGGTCATACTTCAGCCAAATAGGTACCCACAACCTGTCACTGATCTGGAACACACAGCAGATCTCTGCTGCTCAGTTGAGTTGAGTTGAGGTTACCGGTATTTATGTTACTGCTGCTCAGTGGGACCAACAACAACAACAACAACAACAACAACAACAACAACAACAACAGATGCACTGAGCACTCGGACAATACGGCGTGTCGGATAACGGCGTGGGAATAAACCGTCTGATTGACTGACCTCGGACAATACGGACAGAAAAACCGGCGTTCAGTATGAACGAATCTCAGCCTCGATCTCAGCAGTCAGCACGATGCTGGTACGCTTTTTAACCGTACTTTTAGGTTTAAGAAGTATTTTCTTTTGTGCAACCAAAACACGCCACGTGTAATTTTCAATACCTATTGAAACTATTCTTGTTTATTGTATTGTACATAACTATAGTTATAATTTTTTCTTACCTATACTTTTACGTACTGTATGTACCCTTGATTGTACTGTAATGTTTACGAAATGTTTCATAGAGTTAGTCGGTCCCTGCCCGTCGGGCCTGGCTAGCTGCAGCACCCATTTCGCCACGTGACATTTTGTACGCACACTTCGTAGCGCGAGGCTCGCCAGATTAGTGATTGGCTCGTGCTCGCTGGCACGCGGCAAACCACGCTGGAACAGGGTTGCTGCTGGAACACGGCACGATTAGTGAATTTTTAGGTCTCAACGTTTCCCACAGCGGAGCACACACACATTGCTCTTTGCGGCAACCGAACTGCACGAATGTATACCATGGCGGCTCTCTGACGGTCGATTTTTCTAGCCAAAATGTCTCCGTTTTCCGCTACCATCTCCGTCTCTCCCTTCAGGCTTGAGTCCTGGATATCCGTACGGTTCCCATCACGCCGGCGTCGTCGAGGCTTCCCAACATGATGGATCGACAAACCTCCTCCGCGATTTCCTTCGCGAGGTCGCCACGCTCGCGAACGAATCGCGCGGGGGACCTCGAATGGATAATGGAGAGCCTGCATTTTGCAGGCGAACTCGGTGAGGTCGACCAAGAAGCCATCGCCGCCGTCGAATCTGAGCCACTCGCACGTTTGATGCAAGTTCAAGGCGACTGGGAGCGCCAGGTAAATATAGCATTAGCGTGGCCTAATTCGTCTCGGCATGTGGTAATCAGTTCTGAATTGCCAGCTTTCCTGGAATCTTGCCGGCTCGCGACCTCCTGTGCCTCGACTTCCATTTGCTTACGCGCGTGCAGTGTATGTCAAGTAAACGCACAGATTCCTTTGAAATGGCTTGTGACTTTGCAAAAAAATTGACTCTGCGAAACCCACCTCTTCCACCCTCCTGACTTCGACTACCTATCTCCCCCGGCCTCTCATCCCTTTATGCTTCCCGAACAAATCTCCAGATTTCGGACGTTGTAGCCGACTTCCTGGACACCGCTCAAGGCCCCCAGCTCGAGGTTCTGAACAAGCTCGCTCAATTCCTGGATGCGCTCGGCTGCTACGGTCCCATCTCCGTCGCGACCCACACCCCGCCGCCCGAAAACAATCCGGCCTCCTTCAGCCCGTTTGTCTCCAATTCCTTCCTCGTGGTGCGGCCGCCTGGTGTCGCCGAGCCCATCCTCGTGGACCCCTGGTTCCGCGACAAGTTTGCCATCGCCCGCCCCTCGCCCGAGTACAAGGCCCTCATGGAGGACTCGGTCCCCGTGGTGGCGGTCGGCAGCCTTAGGAAGATCCGCGTCGTCGTGAGCATCCTCAGTGAGCGCATGGCGCGGTCCTTCCACGCAATGGGCCAGTTCCTGCCCCCCTGGCGCCGCCTGCAGGTCATGCTGAGCCTGTGGCCCAAGGTGCTCTCCGAGGAGGCCCCGCCACCGGTACCAAGGCCCCCCTCGCGGCTGCCTCTTGCGCTGGCACCGGAGGCAGCGTACGTGTGGCAGCACAAGGCCGCGACGCCGGCGGAGCGCGGCTGCGTGAGTGGACAGCTCGGGGTGGCGCTGGCTATGGCCAACCGAGCGGCCAGGGCTGGGTGACTCCAGTGACTGTCCCAATGCGTCGTTTCAAGTGGCACTTGGCGGCTTACCAATAGCGTTGGTGGAAGAGGGCAGGCGGGTGACTGCTCTCTGGTTACTGGATACGTTGGAAGCGTTACTTGGTGAATAGGGAAGGATGCTTATGACATGCCAAGGTTTGGCTAATGGTGATTTACCCGCAAAAAAAAAAAAGTTGACTGCAATTCTACCCCGACTCGCTCGAGGCCAGTTCTCAAATTCTCAAGTTCTCAAGTTCTCGGAGGGCGCCGCCCAAGAATAGTGGTAGCAATGCCACATGTCTTGTGCCTCCAGTCGCTGGCCTCCAAGTCATGTGGCGGGAAGTTTACAGTCTGTTCAGACTTGCCCACGCTACTTGTTATGCCATGCTCACATGGGTCTTATTGCACCCACAGTTTGCCGGATCGGTAGCATGTCCTTTTAGCTAGCGCGCCCGAATGCAGCTGTGGCATGCCTTTGGCATGAAGGAGACTGGGGGTCTCTGCCCTTTCTCCTGTTGTGCACACACAGGGATTAAAAGTACTTGGGTGCTCCGTGGTCAACTCCCCAACGGGAGCACGAGTTTAATTAATTAATTATTTACAGTCTGCAATATCACTAATTTCTTGAACGGGGGTTAGGGGTGAACCCTGGGTATGCCCCTCAATGAAATGTCGACAATGGTCCTCCCACCCAGATCTGGGCGGACATGCTGAAGCATCACACCACCTCCACCACCTCCGCTGTCGCAGCACAGCTCAAGCAGCAGATGCTCGACCTCCGCGAGGAGGCCGAGCTCGACAAGCGCAGCCTTAACGTCATCGTCAAGAACTTAATTCGACCTCGTGGAAGGTGAGAACTCCTTGAAGCTTGCACATGCGTTTGAGAACGAAATCCTTGGCCGCATGGGCTTCATTGGTGAGCTAATCAAGCTAGCTGGAGGCCCACCGCCTTCCCCGCTCGCGGGGTAAGCTAGGTGGGACCGCCTCCGCTGCTGCTCATCCTTGAGAACCCGGCGGACAAGATTTCGTTCCTCAGACGCCGCAAGCGGCTTGAGAAGACTCACTACACCTTGGACGACGGCTTGATCCTGGCGCAGCAACAACGGCAACGGGAGCTAGATAGCCGACCTACCTCCAGCTCCCGAAAGACCGCGGCGGGGAAGCCTAGGGGACTATAGCAGTAGTAGTGTAGAATAGTAAGGCCTAGCCAACGTGGCCTTGTACATGTATGTACGCCTATTATGGGCCCCACACCAGATTATGAATTCGCATTATTTAGCCATGTACATGTGCATGCGCCTATGATGAGCTCACACACGGCCAGATGATGCATAGCATTATTTAGTCATGCTTTGCCCACTCAGAGAGTGCTCTCTGCTGAGATGCCATGATTGCCCTGGCCATTGCCTAGCCATAACAATCTTCCACCCCATGCCAGGCCTTCTAGGTATGACACATCATGGTGGTGTAGGTGCACTTTGTGCACCCCGTCAATTATTAATAAATTAATCGCTCATTTTACACGTAACTGCACGTCACATGTGGATTCCGCATGGAAATGAATGAAGGGAAGTCCGCAGGGTATTGAATATGGCATGGGGTCTCGCTTGAAACGGGGATCTTGCTCGCGACGAAAATGGCTGACGGCGGTACATGGCTGAAGGCGGAGCTCAGATCTTTTGCGTCTGAGCCCCAAAGTCGGTCAGACCACTTGCAATCGATGCGCTTTTTTGAGACGCACATGCCAGTATAATCGGTTACGGCTGAAACGCAGCAGTATTGCCAAAGTTACGACGTGACAAGCAGCTATGACGACCCCAACAAAAGCGAAACGGGGTTTGGAAAAGGAGCTTTCCGGCTCCCAACCCAACCCACTCGCCATCGTCCTTGCCCATGCAGCCGTCTGGGCTCGCAACATCGCCAGCAAACCCATCGCCAAGCGCCTCGCCCGAGCCCAAGAAACCCTGCCACGAACACAAATGGCGAAAGTACCTACCTGATTACGACCGCTTTTCTTTTCAGCACTGGCTAGAGCTGACCACAGAAGAATGCGCCGAAATAGTGCGTTTTTTGGCACAGGAACGCAAGCTCCATGGGGCCACAGGGCCCACGATCCCCGACGAGAGGTTAATTTATACCAGCTAGGGAGACCTCAACCGCCGCCTCGCCATCCTGTGCAGCTTCTACCAGCTACCTATGGCCAAAATCGACGCCAAGATCCGCGCCCCAGCCCAGCCTGCACGCCGGCCGACAGCCACATCGGCTTCCTCCCTCTGCAAGGATGACATCCGAGCAGTGCTGGAGGAGCACGTGACCTGGCCGTTGGCCGAGAAGCTGACCTCGCTGAACACGACGCTCAACACGGTGGAGGCCCGGGTCTCCAAATTATGTGGAAACCAAGGTCGTCCACAAGCTCCAGCCCCTGCAGTTCACGACGCTGCACACCGCGGCGCAGGCATCTGAGACGCACGTACGCTGCACTTATCTCTTGCCTTAACCAGGTGGAGGGCAAGTGCGGCGTGCTCATGAAGAAGCTTCAGTTGAAGCCATCACCGCCCACACCGAGGCCCTTGCCTCACAGGTCCCAAAGTTAGCGGAGCAGACGGCCACCATCGCATCCCGGCTGGATGCTGGTGACCTCCCGCCCCTCTCCTATGCGGACCTGCTGCGGACAGCGACCGCCTCCACCACCGACGCCATCGCTACGAGGCTCCAGGAGCTTGAAGAGCTTCGCCAGGCTCAACAACGGGAGGCCACCGACCGCGCTCGCCGCGAGTGCCGAGTGGTGCTACGTCGCTTCCCCCAGAAGCCAGGTGAGACGTCAACCTCCCTTGCTGACGAGCTCAAGAACCAGCTTCTTACCCTCATGGGCGTGGTAGGTGATGTAGAACTGCGTGGGTGCCACCGCCTTCCCCACTCACGGGACAAGGCGGCCCCCCCACCAGTCCTGCTCACCTTCCCCTCCCCTGACGATAAGCAGCGGTTCCTCTCTCGATCGTCGCAAGAGGTTGCACGACCTTGACCTGGACGCTGGATCGACGACGACCTGACCCCCGCTCAGCAGCAGCAGCGACGCGACCTGTGGCCGGAATACCTCCGCCATAAGCAGGACCCCCAGAAGCCCAAGGTGTACTGCATGGAGGGGCGGGGACCTGATGATCAACCACAAGATGTGGACGCCCCATGCAGCGGGCTTAAGAATAATAGCCCTAGTTTGTATCCATTGGTAGTCAATGCCGCTCTGGCAGCCATGCTTTAAGAATGTTTGCCTCGCTGTGCCAACATACCTAGTCACGTGCACCGCTAACGCACGGTACACAACAAGCCATAATAATAGCCTTAGTCCTAGTACAGCCATGCTACGTCCTGGCTATGATCAGTTTACTAGCCATAACCTTATAGCTTAGTCCTTGTACAGGCCCATGCTACGTCCTGGCTTCGAACAGATTACTCGCCCACGCTCCTTGTTATGCCATGCTCACATCAGTGGGTCTTATTGCACCCACAGACTGCCGGATCGTTAGCGTGTCCGTTTAGCTAGCGCGCCCGCATGCAGCTGTGGCATGCCTTAGGCATGAAGGAGACTGGGGGTCTCTGCCCTTTCTCAGTTGTGCACACTCAGGGATTAAAAGCACTCCGGTGCTCCGTGACTCCCCAACGGGAGCACGAGTTTAATTCATTATAATTATTAATGGGATGGGGTGGATGGTGTAGCTATCTAGCTCCGAGTTACAGGGTTGCGGGCAACACGGCCCGAATCGCTGTGCCGGCCAAACGTGGTCACACGCGGAGCCCCCACCGACTGGGGGGTGGTGTCCTTCGTTACTGTCTGCCAACTATCTTTACGCGTAACATATCAAGGAGACAACCAGCGCAGGCCAGACATCGGGAGGCCATATGACCTGTAGACAGACTAGGGAGCTCCCCTGGCGTGAGCCCGCCGATCCCCGGCGAGGGTACCTAGCACATGTCCATGCCTAGTAGCCTATCACGGAAAGTCCACAAGGGGCGGCCGGCCGGCCGGCGCACGCAGCCTGGCCCGGTATGCCACGTGAGGATCGACAAACCGCCATGCGCCTAGGAATATTTGTCTGCCGAGGTAATGATTCTTCTTGGGGATCAGTACTCCGGCCAGCTTGGTTGTGCTGTGCTGACCCCCTGTGCACTCAATCTGGGATATATCGAATTGGATCAAGGGACCATCGACCGCTCTGGAGGACTAGCTTGATATATACGATGGTCCCCATGACTAGCCCGGCTATTAGGCCAGAGTAGGTGCTTCAAGACGTCGGGTAGCGGTAGCTGCCCAGCTCCTCTTAGGCTACTCGTACCGCGGCATCAATTTGACAACATCCTGCCAAGCTACAGCCGGGCGTGCTCCTGCATGGATAGATGCCTCTTTAATATATTGCCTTCGGGAGATCCTTTGAACAGGCCATAATTAATTCTGATCAGGCACTCCGCAAAGGTGAAAACCATTTGCGTTCAGGGCCGGGCCGCGGAAAACGCGGAAAAACGCGATCTGCAAATGAATCCGACCGGAATCGAACTGGGGACCTCTCGCACCAACTTTCGCTGACTATAGGACGGACGTCTCCGGTTACCATGGCATCGCCAACTTACACCTACAGTCATCCGCAAAAGTTATCCTGTCCGGGGAGTGATGCAAGCCTTTCGGATTTGGTACTAGATAAATCACTCGAGATCTGTGTGTAGGAGTGCTACACACGTGTCTGCACGCGAGACTTGTTCAGTCTCGCAACGTGAGACGGGCTGAACACGGCTGGATCCTTCTTTTAGTAGAAGGGGGCGTAGCCGGTACTATCGAAATCAGCCAAGCGTATATTCTGATCAGGCACTCCGCAAAGGTGAAAACCATTTGCGTTCAGGGCCGGGCCGCGGAAAACGCGGAAAAACGCGATCTGCAAATGAATCCGACCGGAATCGAACTGGGGACCTCTCGCACCAACTTTCGCTGACTATAGGACGGACGTCTCCGGTTACCATGGCATCGCCAACTTACACCTACAGTCATCCGCAAAAGTTATCCTGTCCGGGGAGTGTTTTTTATTTTCCAATGAATTATCCATCCTCCAGGCCATCTGCGATCCATGGCATACGACATCAATTGCATCAAGTTGTAGTCGATGTCTATAGTCTGAACGACTCGAACACGCGGACAAGATAACGGCAGGCTCGAGCTACCATGGTCCGGATTCTCCCGATTTCTGGCCTGCGCTGGTTGTCTCCTTGATAGTCGATTTAGATCGAGGTATGTGCCAGGGCTGGGCACTTCGTTATTCACCAATATTGTCACAACGTCGATCTCTCATCAGTCTCATGAATGCCACTTAGTGCCTGCTTCGTCAATCGATGCATCGAGGACTCTTGCTCCGTGAATTACAGGTATACACAATTTGCATTAATGTCTTAGTGAGCAAATCATGTTTCTCACACATATCCATGCCCTGGTTCATCCTGGCATGTCGAAATAGATGCAGGCAACATGCCAAAAATATGCAGCCCCCCGTTTTCCATAAAAAGCACCACAGCTTGCTCACACTTGCCTCTTGGGCATGGTCACAAAGAACTTGTCCAACGTCAAGCCATGAGAAGCGGCCTGCTGGCTCCTAGTGGCAGGCTGCTTGCTCTTCTTTGTGCTGCCAGCTGTCACGTGTGGGGTGACTCTCTTTCTAGAAGGAAAACAACCATCACGCTGACTGTTACTCACAGCGATCAATTCTTCACGACTTCCTCGGCGGTCCGGCAATGTCTTCTCCCCCCCCCCTCGTTGCTCCTGCGCTTGCTCCTGCTCGTGCAACGATACTGCCAGGTGGTGGTCCAGGTGCTCCTGCAGCTCCCACACAGGGACGCGCGCGCCGCACTGACTGCACACCTCGGTCACCATCACGTCTTCGTGGAACAGCACATCATCTTCCTGTCCCTCCGCACCCTGGCAGCTGGCAGTGGCCCACCGACTGTCGTCACATCGACCAGCTGAAGCAGCATCCAGCGGGGTTGACCCACATGCCAGCAAGCCGCAGCCACCATTCAGGGCTCGCCCACCGCTCAACTGGGCCTCCTTGGGGAGACTTTGACAACTGTTGCCGGTTGCCAGTTCATGGGCTGCTTCCGGCCCAGGCTCGCTCTCTGCCAGACCCGTGCCCACCTGTGCGCCCTCCATCGACACACTAGCGCTTCCCAAACGAGCTCTCCAGTCTGTACCAGACGCGTCGAACCCCCCACCGGCCCCTCCTTGCTCCTCCATCCCTTGCAACCCTGCCAGGTCCTCCCATAGCCCTCCCTCGTCGTCGCTGCCATACGCCCAGCCACCCCATTCATCCCCATCATCAGCGCGCATGCTATCCGCATCCACCATGTAATCCAGAAAGGCACCCTCATGCTCAGGACCCCCGTCCCCACCCATCCACGGCTCCCTCCTCGCATCCGCGCCTTCGTCACACGCACCACGCATCCTGAAGCCGCCAGGTTCGTGGCATCGAGAACGATCACCCTGAGAACTCGAACGGCTCACCGTAGCAGCCGTGCCTTCCCTCCTCGATCCTTCCCAGCTCAAACCCGCATCTCCCCGCTGCCACCTGGATGCACGCGTACCCTCACGATCATTCCATCGATGGGTTCCATCGCCCCCTGGTTGCCCCTGGGTTGAACCCAGACCCCCACCAGCAGCTCTCCGGCCAAGTTCCCTCAACGCCCGGAGCTGTCGCTTGCTCAATGCGCCGGCACTAGCAGCCATTCCCACATGGACACTCTCACAAGAGTGGCTTCCACCCTGATCACGGCTCGCGCCCTCCCCACACGTGTACCCCCACGCGTCGCTACCACCCGCCCCCGTGGCGACACACCCGCCAGCAGGGGAACCAGCCGGGGACAAGGCTCGCAGGCCGATACCTCCTGGTTGGCCGAGACTGTCTGGCTGGCCCAGGCACGGTCCCAAATATGGGGACAAGGAACCAGCAGAAGCTGACGAGGAGCCAAGGAAGGGAGGCGCCTCAACCCCATGCAGTTGCTTTTGCGATTCCGCTGACGTGGCAGGCGGGCAGCCGTCAAGGCTATGGGCACGAACTTGTGTACGCACCCAACGGTCTAGTAGTCCTTGGGGTCTCCGCCCTGCAACTGATGCCGCCCCCGCACCATTGCAAGGCACCAGGGATAGGGAGGCGCATCCTCCCTGTGTTAGCAAAGAAGAACGGGACGGGGCTGCAGCCTGGTGGGGCGCGCGGGTGCGGGAGATCTCGCTAAAATTAGACACGCCCACGCTCAGCAGGCTCAGGTCAAACTGGGGCTGGCCGCGCAGCAGCGAGGTGAGGAGGGACATGGAGAGTCGCGTAAGGAGGGCGACACTGGAGTCCTCCTCATTGCCAGCATCTGCGTTGCCAGCACCAGCATGGCCAGCATCACCACCATACGTGCCGCAATCCTGCGCGGAGCCACAGTCCTGGGCGAGAACGGCACCATGAGCGTCAGCAGGCGTTCGAAAGGCCTCAAAGCTCGCCGCGTCTCCAGCGGCCCCTGGACGGATGGCCATGCTAATGCTTCCGCCGTCACTGGCAACCATGGCAGCGCCTGAACCTACCCCACTCTGTCGCGTCACCGGTTCGACCCCATCGCCGACCCAAGGAGCCGCTGTGTCGTGCTCCACGGTCGGGTTCGAATCTGAATTGAAGCCCATAGCATTCAAATGGGAGTTTAAGCCCACAGCGTTCGAATGTGGATCTAACGCAGTTGGGTCCAACGCACTAGCGTTTGAATGTGAAGTTGACGCGTGGCCATCGAGAGGGCCGTCCCCTTGAGCACGTGCGAGCGTAGTTGGGGGCCCCTCGTGCGCAGCGGAGGGTGAAGCGCACACGGGACCCGCATGGGGCATGCTCGTTGGACGCTGTGGCGGATGACAGCTGTCGACATGTGCAGATATCGTGGTAGCGCATCTGGTCTCTCCGGAAGGGGAACGCCGGTGGTCGTGGATGCCTTGCGGTGGTGGCGAGGTAGAGGCGGTGTGATGGGGGAGGCCTGGGGATGATGCACCCATGGGGAGGTCTTGACCAGGTATCGTTCGCGGCACATGAATGCGTGGCGGTGATTCCCTCGCGGGCGGGCAGGTGCCTCTCAGGGAGGGCAGTAGGGTTGCCAGGGAGGGTAGCTTGGAGGACAGGGACGTCCTGTACGAGGGGGTCAATCAATCATTCAGGCGCGCTCCCGTCAGGGAGACGAGCGGGGTGGATTGTGAGCATGCCGAGACCACACGAGGAAAGGGTGCACAGAGGGATGCGGGGATTCGAGATGTGGATGTTTCAGGACATGAAGAGGACCACCTGGCACCATGATGTGAAGAGCACCTTGTGACCACAGTAGAAAAGCACGGACTTGCTCAGCTACCACACCAGATAAAGGCTGCCGTTCCCCAGCCACCTGTCACAACACGAAGGGAGCCCGCTGCCCACCAAACCGGTACGGTAAAAGCCCACACGAGCTCCCCAGCCTACTCACCTGGTTGCGTTAGGAAAGGAGAAACAAAAATCAAAAACAAAATCATGATCATCATAATCATAATCATAGTAATAACAATAATTTATCATAATCATAATCATAGTCATAATACTAATTTATCATAATCATAATCATAATCATAATCATAATCATAATCATAATCATAATCATAATCATAATCATAATCATAATCATAATCATAATCATAATCATAATCATAATCATAATCATAATCATAATCATAATCATAATCATAATCATAATCATAATCATAATCATAATCATAATCATAATCATAATCATAATCATAATCATAATCATAATCATAATCATAATCATAATCATAATCATAATCATAATCATAATCATAATCATAATCATAATCATAATCATAATCATAATCATAATCATAATCATAATCATAATCATAATCATAATCATAATCATAATCATAATCATAATCATAATCATAATCATAATCATAATCATAATCATAATCATAATCATAATTATGATCAAAAAAGAGAAAAGCGAACCTAGCCTCTCATGGCCTGGGCTTTGGTCGGCCACCGCTTGTCGCCGGCCCCCCAACTACAAAGCCTCTCTCACCTGGCCTGCGCGGCATGCCGGTGGCGCACGCCCAACGTCAAGGTGCGCGGCCAACGGCCCGACTCGCACGCCTCTTCGCGCAGGCGGCACAGGAGGTCCCCTGACAGGTTGCGCAAGATGGCCTGTCGCAGGGTCATGACGCATTGGGGGGGCATGTCGTAGTGAGCACATGGCATTGGCGCGGTGGGTCGGCATCAGTACCCACGTGGCCGGATGGATGCCAGGGGCAACACATGCAGTAGTGCGCTGCTGTGCATGCTAGTGACGCTACCATCAGTGCGAGTTAGTACGGCTAGGACGGCAATACCCCCCCCCCCCCCCCCTATTGTATAATACGGCGTATTTACCGTACTATACGGCGCACTAACTCACACGGGCTACCATGCGATGCATGTGGTGTATAGGGTCAAAAGACGGAGGTGCACGGAGGTGAGTGCGGCCCTGCAGATGACGCGCAAAACAGGAACTTGTCGTGCATGATAAACACGGTTGGGGTGGCATTGGTACCGGGGGGTCGGTCACGTAGTTCAGGGTTTAGCATTTAGGATTTAGGGATTAGGGTTTACGGTTCAGAATCTAGGGTTTAGGGTCACTGGGATGGCTTCTGGTTGCCTCGCCGTGGGCAATGTTGGTGGGGTTGTTTCCGTCGCCAAGAATGCGAGGAAGACAAAAGCAAGGCATTGAAGATGTAGTATGAAATGATGGCGTTGAGGACGTTGGAGAGCAGCTTTTGCTTGCACAAACGGAGGGCGACCACATGGGCGTTTAGTATGTGGGCACACTGGTAGGGGGGGCACACACATGGACCCATGCGGGCACGCTGGTCGGATTTCTGGGTGGTTTGTACAGGACTACCTCACAGCAAATCACAACTCACTGAATCCCTACGGACTAGAACCGCCCATTATGCAGTGAGCCATAAATAGCCATGGTTCTGTCCTAGCCATCCAAAAATGACCCTAAGATGACCCCGAAATCAGGGGCATGTAAACCCTTACTCACCGCCCCCTATTCCCCACCTACAGCTACCCTACTAACATGCCCGCGATTCGCTACTGCCCCCTGCAGCCTCGCCCTTCCCCCCCCCCCCCTGAACTCTCTCGACCCCCACTACAGCGCTGGAATCCACCACTTTTGGAGCAGTTACCTTGCCAGCCGTGGCACCCCACCTCGCACCTAACTAATTATTTAACGCATTTCAGCCTTTCCCCCGCCTGCACCCGGCCAATGGGCATCCTCTCCCCCCACCTCGCAGTGGCCGAGCGATCGGCAGCACTTGAGCGAGTCCTCCACGGAGACCGACTTGGGAGGGCCCTTGTCCACAACAGGTGTCGAGTCCTCGCCTTGCGCCGCCTCACACATGAAGCGGGCTAAGCGGGGCCCGAAGCTGGCCGTAGTGACATAGTGCATGGGGTAGAAAAGTGGGGTGGAATAATGGGGCGAACAGGCAAGGGTAAAAGTATCGGGAAAGCAGAATATTTTTAAAAAATTATTGTTGTATCACTGAGAGCCTGCTTGATCACTTTGATTTTACAAATAGGCCCAGCAATAGCTGAGACAGGGTGGATTGCCAATGCTAGGAGCCACATTTCGTGAAATTTTGTTCAAACCCATTTGGTGAGGAATGATGGGAACTGGTGCAGAAGGATTGCCGTTGATTACAAGTAAAAGCACTTGACTGTGTCACGTGGGTACCAAGAAAGGAACCTTCAACCCCTATACGCACAACGAGACGGAGGGAGGGCGCCCAAGCTTCTCTCACTGCTCAAGGTGGTAGACCCGACAGAGGACTCTCTCTCTGCATCATGGTGCAGGCCCACTGCTGTTCTTGACTATCCTGCGACAGACCTCCCGCCCCCCAAAACTACGAGGCCTGTGTCACATAGCGTACATAGGCATGATTGTGCATGACCATGCGCGATGGGTGTTGATGGGCCACCCTGAAACAGGTGACCAAATCAAAAGAATGTGAACGAAATCGATGCCATAGGAAGAGGGAGAAAGCAGTACACCGCCAGCTTATTCTCAGGTTCAAGATCTTGAGACCCTGGATTGTGGAAATCGGGGATTAAGATCGCAGGGCTGGTTTTGGGAAAGAAGGTCTCCAAGCAGGCACCAAAGGCTGCTAAGAAGCGTTCAGCCCACCCCATTCAATAGCTCTCTCAGTTCAGTTTTCAGTGCTGATGTGTCTCAGTGTCAGCCCTGGATTCGTTTTCTACCTTTAAGATCGCAGCCCTGGATCTGTAGGACCCCTCTCTTTAACCTCAAGCCGGCAGTGCAGTTTCGGGGTGGTAGGGACGGGGATGGACAGGACAGCTACCGGCGGGATGGCGACAGGGAACTGGGGGGCAAGCATGCAAACTGGGGGGCAAGCATGCATACAGGGGGGCACGCATGCGATGCGCACGAACCGCTGCACCAGCTGAGGGAACGGCACCTCTCGCAGTTGTTCCACCGACGTCACGCCCATGTCTGCCAGGGACTCGCATGCCCGGTGGCCGATGCCAGGGATCTGGTGCCCGTGACGATCGCCGATGCGTACACGCACCAACACGCGCACACGCGCAAGGCCACAGGCGATTGCATCAACCCATCACCCTCTAGGAGAATTCCTCGGGATGAAAGTAATGAACAAACCCATCACCCTCTAGGAGAATTCCTCGGGATGAAAGTAATGAACAAAGTCACGTGCATACACACAGACACCCCCGCGATTGCCCAGGTATCCATGCACACATGCCATAGCAGGCACGCACGCAGCGTAAGTGCCATGCATGCATGGCACTGGACGTGCAGAGTCTGAGAGTGTGGAGTGCGTGTGCTATTCATGGCAGAATCAGCAGGCAGGGTTTGCTGCGAGCACCCAGCAATGACTGCGCTTGTCGTTGCATGCACTGGCCTCAGGTTGCCACGGGCACAAACCAGATTTCGCTACAGCGGGGGTATTGACAAGCAAGAGCGAGTTGGCATGAATCCACAAGCAAGACCCAACGAGGGGTGAGCCAGCCATACTATCCTGCGCGCGCCATGGGAACGGCGCCCATGTTGTGCTATCCGCTTCATCACGACAACCGCCTCTCGGTGACTCCACGCCAGCCTCCGTTCCGTACATGCATCCTCTACCACGTAAAAACAACATACTGCAGAAGTAGTCACGCTAAAACACGCCAGTCGTAAATCTGCGCATGTCTTGCCACCTCTACGAAGACAACTGCCCCATCTTTACACCCACCACATCAACCATCATCCACGCAGCTGCCACCCAACATTGTGCACACAGCATAGGCGAAGCTGCCACCTGACACCGCCATCCGCAGAGTGTGACCCAGCGGAGGGCGGTGCTGCCTACCTTGGACACTGGCAGGCGGCCGACGAACTCACGGGCCTCGCACCGGGGAATGCAAGTCTGGTCATTGGGCTTGTGCAGCGCGCACGCCAGCTTAGCTAGCAGGCGCTGTGGTTGGGGGCGGAGCAGCAAGGTTACAGTAGCAACGGACACAGAGCCATGGATGCTAGCGCTTCCACATCAGCTTGGCGAGCAGGCGCTGTTTGGGAAACAGGGCAGGCAGATGGGGCAGATTTGGCCGTAGACGGTAGTTCTGGACACAGAGCCATGGATTTGAGGTAAGATGTGCTGTAAGGCAAGCTTGGCTAGCGGCCAAGCTGATTATTGGTAGGGGGGCAAAACAATACGAGTGTGCCGAACATGCAGCCGTCATAAATTGCCTCCAAGGCCAGCAGGCCTTCAGGCTTGGCTCGCAGCTGATGTGTGTGCGAGGATCCCGATCAACGGCACCGGCATGGTGGAGTCATGCCAGACAAAGCAACATGGTTCTGTGCCTTCAGCTGAGCTATGGGCAAACAGGGGCTGCGGGGGGGAGGATAAAAAGGAATGGCATAAGGACGGTGCAGTCGCGGTACTTCACGGTGGTCAAACCCAGGCTATTCGTGAGGGCCAGCACTTGGGTTCCCAATGCCAGAAGAATGTCCACAAGTTTCCCCCACCCCCACGTGAGACCATCCTTCCCCCCAAACAGACCCGGCCTCATGCTGGGTCTTTCCGCCCTGACAACCAATGCTGGCAGGTGTCACGTGCTGGGTCTATAATACTCAAATGAGTAAAAGCATAGTATTAGAACTAAAATACTACTATAGAACTGATTTAACATTACTTATACTAAAGTATTAGAAATGCTATCAGTAGTACATAGTATGACACTAATAGCAGTCTTTAATACCAGGCCATAACATCAGTCTTGTGTGACTACCGGCGACGCACGTTGTGGGCAATCCCTGCTGAGCAGCGGTACCCCGTCTCCCGAAACACGGCCGCTCGCATCTCGTCCGCCAGGTGGCAGCCGATGCGCAGCCGCAGGTCCACCCCGCCGCCGCCCCATACATGCCCGCACACGTCATGCATTGTGCCGCTACTGCCGCCGCCACCACCACTGCCGCCAGTGCCCCCGTGACTGCCAATGTGAGCACGACCATGTTCACGCCTCGACGAGGTCCCTCCCATTTCTGCTCCATCGTCCGTCACCGCCCCGAAGCCATTTATGCCTTGACCCGGCTCTCCTGCTTCACTGCCCCCATTGCTGCTGCTGCCACCGCCGCGGCCCACTCCTTGGTTTGACATCTTTGTTGTCTGCTGGACTTGGCCATCATGGGAGGACCACATGCGATGGCCTTTGCCAAGGGGGTTTGGTGCGGCGCAGCCGTTGCCGACATCCGTCACCAATCGCGCCTCCACCGTTTGTGTCACGTCCACAAAGGCCTCATCCAGTCCCAGCCTGTTCGGGTACGAGCGACAATGCAGGGCGGAGCAGAGCAAGCAGGAAGGGGGTGGGGGGGAGCAAGGGGGAGCCGATACTGATTCCATTATCAGGAAGGGAGGGAGGGGAGGAGAGGAGAGGACGGGAGATTTGAGGGATCGCAGAGAGGGAAGAGGTGGGGCAGAGCCGGCAGCAAGGAGCCTGGGAAACGAGGCTGTGGGGGCAAGTCATATAAGCCGCAGCTCTGAAGGCTTAAGAGAGGGCAACTGGGGGGCATCATCCAGGCGAAGAGAGAGGGAGGAGGGGGAGAGAGAGAGAGAGCGAGTCAACCGTCCCGAGGGTGGGAATGATGGCATAAGGGGGGAGGCCCATGGGGTCAAGGGATGCAGATTGGAAAGTAGACCTTGTGACTGTTCAAGGCCGATGGGCACTGCAACCTGTGACAAGCCCTTCATCTTTTACTTCACGGGCGGTAGGGCCAACAACGATGGTGTGGCCAGTGGCCCGTGTGAAACAACCAAACACCATGTCAACGCCTCATCACCGTGTCTACGAACAGACTGGGGCATGCATCTACGCGCGGGTAGTGATATGCGAGTATATGCGAATCGCTGGAGGCACATCGCAAGGATAAAGATGCCAATCTTCTCTGCTATGGCCTTTCACTAACTCGCGTACTACGATGCATTATCGAGTGTTGCTGTTGATAGTGGTCATGCGAGTAGCACTGCGGACAGACATACTTTTCCACCGTGCCGAATCGGGCCAGCACGCCCCGAATTGCCTTGCTGGCAGCGCGGTAGGGCGTCAGGTCCTCGCCACATCTCGTCACCAAGGCAGGGCACCTGGCAGGGGGGGAAGGGGGGGGGAGGCAGCCCAAAGATGCACGTGGCACGCTTGAGCGCCTCACTACTGTTATCAAACACATCCTGCATCTAAAATGTGTCCCTTACCTCCACGTCTTCCTCATGCCGCACAGTTGGAGGAAAAAGAGAGCATGTCGCCAGAAGGGCGCCAACGAGAGGCGGTGGAACGATGCAATATGTACTACGAAATAGATAGATACGAAATAAGTAGATGATATTGCATGTGTGTGAGGCAAGGAGAAAAGAAAGGGCGTGAGTAACCGAGAGGCAGAGGGAAAGGATGGCAGGAAGAAGGAAGAAAGAAAGAAAGAGAGAGAGAGAGAGAGAGAGAGAGAGAGAGAGAGAGAGAGAGAGAGAGAGAGAGAGAGAGAGAGAGAGAGAGAGAGAGAGAGAGAGAGAGAGAGAGAGAGAGAGAGAGAGAGAGAGAGAGAGAAGAGACAGGAAGATGTTGTGGTGTGTGCACGAAATGCTTCAACCAGGCCACGCGCGCGGCAAATGCAACAATCATCCAGTTCACATCAACCACATGGCGAGTTGGTTGATGTGCAATGGACCGTTGCACCTAGTTCGTTCGTTGGTGCACCAAACCAAATGACAGACCCTTCATCCAAAGCATCGCACTTGAGTCCCAAGCTCTCGGCCCTAAACCCGGCACCTAAAAACCAAAATCCAATAACTGTCATCTCACACACTCTCAACTCAAGTCGTCAAGCATAATCGCTAGACCATAAACCCTGCACAAGAAGAACACAGCTTGCTCCACGAATGTGCAGTACAAGGCGAGGGCCTCCAAGACATGATGGCCTGCACAAGAAGAACACATCTTGCTCCACGAATGTGCAGTAGAAGGCGAGGGTCTCCAGGACATGATGGCCTGCACAAGAAGAACACATCTTGCTCCACGAATGTGCAGTACAAGGCGAGGGTCTCCAGGACATGATGGCCTGCACAGGAAGAACACATCTTGCTCCACGAATGTGCAGTACAAGGCGAGGGCCTCCAGGACATGATGGCCGGTAGGCGGCCCTCGGCTCCGCGGGGGCGAACCCTTTCCATAAGGGGTCGCCTTGCCCAGTTCTGGTGGTAGGTTTTGCGTAGTGTCTAGAAGTTTTCCAGCATCACCCATGTACCATCGTTTATCATCGCTTCTCTCCCATGTCGTTCCATCAACTTGGCGCTCAGCCCAGTTCTGGCGAAATGAATGCGTGAAGACATCATATCGAACTCGAACAACAAATAGGAAACGAAATACCGCCGACTGATACGCGAAAAAACCCGCGAAACCTCAGCGTAGCTCGAACTCTTTTCGAACTAGGACCTCGGGCATAGATTCCGCGGCTGAGGGGTCTCCTGATCCGAAGGCATCCCAAACTATAGCCCAACTGCCATAAAGCTCTACACCCGAGAGTGGCGTCAGTTACGGGATACATCCATGAATATTAACGTAACGAGGTGGCAGCCATCCTGTGCGGCTTTACTCCCTCAGCACTCAACCGTAGCCACTGGACCGTAAACTAACCTGCACAGGACAAGTGGATGCTCCATGATGATGCGGTAAAGGATGGGAAGGTGGCCATCGCGCAGTGTGCCACAAAGGCATAAAAGGATGCAAGGAATGCATGGGGATGGGTGCACAGGGATGCACAGCGCACGCACCGGCTTGCTACTGGCTAAGTATAACCCGCGGCTCCACTCCCTTAGCACGTGATGGCGGCCGTCACACTGATGGTGGCTCCTCTGGGATATCCGCACTAGAGCACGCTGACACAGCGTTCGTGCGGTGTACTGGTACAATCACGCTGACACAACGTGTACAGTATGACACAACGTGTACAGTATGACACAACGTGTACAGTATGACACAACGTGTACAGTATGACACAGCGTGTACAGTATGACACAACACTACTCACGTTGGCACTAGTGTCATACTCACCGTGGCCAAGATTCGGTCAACCTACAGCATCCGCACGCTCATCCCTGGCCCACACACCGGTCCCTTTAATTCCAACTACCAAACCTACTAGTAGCATAGTATTACCGAGCTCATTGTTGACGTACGCACCGGCGCCGCGCCTCGGTGGTCGCCATGAGCTTGCCCACCCCTTGCGCCCGCGCCGCGTAGTTGCAGGTCACCACCAGGTATTTCTGGGTCACCGCCAGCGGCCTGCCTGCCAGGGAGGGGTCGCGCACCTCCTCCACCTGCGCGTAGAAGGCATCCACGTCCTGCGCCGCAGAATCGCATTTTTGCGGCATATGCCGTGAGGTGAGAGTAATGGGCGGGGGAATCGTTATTTAGCAGATTGGACGACTTCAGTCCTCCCAGTATGTGGGGGATGGCTTTCCAGGGATGGGGGTAACAGGGCGGGGCTGTGTTATAAAACCGCCTACAGTAGAACGTGCGTCCACATCCCGCAAGCCATGTGTGTTATGGGATGAATTCCACATCCCGGGCGAGCTGGTTGTGGTGCAACGTTCCTGCGGTTGAGGTCATTGCGATGCCCTGGCAGGGGTATCCGTCCCTCGGTGCGTGTTTTTGTGTGTGCGTGTGTGTGCTTATGTGTGTATGTGTGCATGTGTGCATGTGTGCATGTGTGTATGTGTGTATGTGTGTATGCGTGTATGCGTGTATGTGTGTATGTGTGTATGTGTGTATGCGTGTATGTGTGTACGTGTGTATGTGTGTATGTGTGTATGTGTGTATGTGTGTATGTGTGTATGTGTGTATGTGTGTATGTGTGTATATGTGTATGTGTGTACGTGTGTATGTGTGTATGTGTGCGTGTGTGTTGGCGCACCAAGCCCTAGACCATAGGTGCATAGAGCGCACAAACCTCCCGCGGCCCCGTGCGGTAGCTTGGGTGCATACTCCCATGATTACACCAGTTCGTGTTTGTGGGATGGGGATGGCGGCGTGGGCATGTGCTGGAAACCATGGGCCCACTTCAAGGTCGCAGCAGTGGGTGGTGGTGGTGGTGGTGGTGGTGGTGGTGGTGGTGGTGGTGGTGGTGGTGGTGGTGGTGGTGGTGGTGGTGGTGGTGGTGGTGGTGGTGGTGGTGGTGGTGGTGGTGGTGGTGGTGGTGGTGGTGGTGGTGGTGGTGGTGGTGGTGGTGGTGGTGGTGGTGGTGGTGGTGGTGGTGGTGGTGGTGGTGGTGGTGGTGGTGGTGGTGGTGGTGTGGGGGGTGGGGTGGGGGGTGATGGGGGTGGGGGTGGGGGATCGAGGCCAACGGGTGCATGCAGGCGTGTGCTGATTTGTGGTGGGGACCAATGGGCGGGGACGTATACCAAAAATTTGGAACACATCCGGTTTAGTGTTTGCCTTGGAGAGGGTGGGCCTGGCGGAGCCGCACTGTGTTGGTCAACGGTGAGGGTCATGGGGAATGCAACCACTTGAGACCACTTGGATGTTGGACGTGGGGAACAGTCTGCCTTGCAATGCCATTGTAGGTGGGTTCCTGGGGCATTGGGTTGCTGCCATTGTTAATTACGTGGATGAATCGAGGGGTTGACGGGCGTGTTCATCCATGTTCGACTACCTTTCATAACATGGAGTGCGCTCGACTGGCACGAGAAGTCGTTGCAGTGCACGAGTTTTTACAGCATGACAAAAAAAGAGTGCGCCAGCCACCGGCAGCAGGATGGAATGGTTACACGCAGTGATACCCTCAAAATGCTTATGATTGATGGACGGCATGCGGGGTATACCATGCCAGGCCTATATAATGGGAAAAAATTTATCGCATCACAAAGGCTGGCAAAGAGCGTGACCAATCCTCACCACCGAACCAACGAGGTATTGAGAACGCCAACATGACAGGAAGTGCAATAGCCAACAAGGCTAAAATGTTACAAATTGGGCAAAACGCACGATTGCCAGGCGACTGGCAAAACTCACCAAGTGCACAATTACGCGGTGTGGTCCTGCGGGGTGACATCCGGGAGGCCTGGGCAAAATCATGATAGCTGCTCTTGTGATGTGTTACCCGTTGCTGATCTGAGCTGCCAGTTTATCGCCGTGTTTGGTTTTCGCCCGTCGTCCATGACTAGTGGATCAGACAGACTCCTAAGCCCATAACCTGGAATTCCGGTGCGAATGGCATGGAATGCGATTGCGCGGTTGTAACCCTAGCCAGCTGGCATGCCATCATGGCTGATTACTGGATGACTGCAGGCAGAACCTGCCGAGCAAAAAAATTCCTGCCCTCCCTGAACCTGCAACTAAAAGGGGCAAGAGGCTCAAAAGCAGTCAGTGGCAGCCGGAGTCGGTGCCGATTCCATTATTCCAACAAACATGCTGCCTTCCTTCTACATCTCCTCATGCCGGCATGTTTCAATTCACTTCCCTGAAAGTTGGCATGGGAAGGCAGGTGGGTGCTGCTGCCATCAGTACGCGAATCAGGTAAACCAACGTCCAGCAGTTCGTCTGCTACGCCACCAAATCGTGGCAGGACTTGCATTGCCCAGCTAGCAAGACATCTTCCACCGACCACCATGCATTATTTTTTGGGGTTGGCAACTTGGCATGTCCCACCCGCGCTGTGGGTTTACGCGGGAACCTGGCGGGAAAGTAGATTGGGATGTATACCTGTACTTACCTACGTAAAAGACCGTATTCGGAGCATACAGGTCAGGTTCATCGTAGAAGCGTATTCCCGATTCCGTGGTGACTGGTGAATGCTCAACTTTGCTCACCAGTCGCCACTCGCCAGTGTGATCAGTCGCCAGTGCGCAATGGAAAGTCGGTGTGGCTCTGGCAACTACCCGTTGTCTCACTAGGGTGAGACAACGACGCGCTGGGAACTAATATCTGTCTCACCGAGTGAGACAACGGCTAGCTGGGAACTAATATCTGTCTCACCGAGTGAGACAACGGCTAGCTGGGAACTAATATCTGTCTCACTAGAGTGAGACAACGGCGCGCTGGGAACTAATATCTGTCTCACCGAGTGAGACAACGGCGCGCTGGGAACTACCCGTTGTCTCACTACCTTGACACAACGGCTAGCTGGGAACTACCCGTTGTCTCACTAGAGTATGACAACGAAGCGCTGGGAACTACCCGTTGTCTCACTCGAGGGAGACAACGGCGGGCTGCTAATGCTGACGCCCAGGGAAAATGGGAAAACAAAGGCGATTCATCTTCAAATAATGGCCGTGAGCGGTGCCATTGCATGCCGGTGGCAACTACATGCCTAGAGTCTGAAAAGAATGCGAACTTCGATTTCGGCGCAGAAAGAGGGACAGTGCGGTGTGCGTTCAGGGTGCTTTGTACAATGTCGATAGGTGTATCGTTAGAAGCCTACCATCGAGGCCGGTTTGAATGGAAGACAGTGACATGCATTGAGGTATCTGATTTACCGGCGCCGCAAAATTCACGTGCATGGTTCTTTGCATATCTCTTAAAGTACTTCGCGTCAGATGTAGCGATGTCAATTAGAATCTGCTGCAGTAGCATGGCAGTAGCCATGCTGGCACAACATCATCGTTACAGGCTTGCTTGCAAGACGTAGCTCCTAAGGCAATAAAATGGGTAACTTCATGGAACGGCAGCCATGACAGGTAAGTGCGAAATAGACTTGCATTACTGCTTTCATTGAAGAGCGCTATGTCAACGTTAAGGTTGTAGCTTGCGGTAACCCTCTGCTGCCGTGGGGAGCTTCATTCCTGATTTTAACCCTCATGACGGTGGTTTTGTCGGTACTAGGGTTGTGCCTACCTAGCTGCATCTTTAATCTACTCAGTCAAGGTAGCATGACTCTTGTGTCCACGGTTACTCCTATGCACCTCTTTGCGGCCCCACGTTCAACTTCCACTACTTACCACTACACACATGCCTCTCGTGTATCTTGTTCTAGACTGAGGTCAATGCTCTCACCAGCGTATGCCAATGGCACTAAATGATCTAGGTTGTTTGACAAGCTCAAGCACCGCAACCACTTCAAGACTGGTAAATATTATGGCAGTATAATGTTTGTCATGTCAGCGGTGTTTTGGTATGTGCAATCTGCACTACTTATTATTCAACGGCATGTTGGAAGTTTATTGTTGTAAGTTACCATGCTTCCCCCCAAATTACGCATATGAATTAGACAACATGTGTCGATTCTTTTCTTCAGGAGATGGTGAACACCGCCAATGCAGAATGGGTCCACGCTAACGATCGCTAACATTGTGGGGAGGGAAGAACCCTCAGGCTCCGGGAGAGACCTTTATACTCTCCCAAACCAGCGCCTCCTAAATGAGTTCCATGCCTATCTGTGGCTGGCCTTTCGACCACAGGGAAGCTCTACTGTGCATCTGCTGCTTCAAGGCTTTATTGCACCCACAGCACTTGCTAGACTCCCCTAGTGAGCACATGTGGCCTGCCTTGAACCCGTGGCCTGCCTTTCAGGCAATGAGAGAAGGGAGTGTACTTTCCCCTCCTCAGTTGATGTGCATGATCCAGTTAGTTATAGAGTTATCTGGCCTTCCTTAGGATTAGTTAGTATAGTCTCTAGATAGATAGCATAGAACCGGTAGGACTGCTTGCCCGCATCCCTCCCTCCCTCCCTCCCTCCCTCCCTCCCTCCCTCCCTCCCTCCCTCCCTCCCTCCCTCCCTCCCTCCCTCCCTCCCTCCCTCCCTCCCTCCCTCCCTCCCTCCCTCCCTCCCTCCCTCCCTCCCTCCCTCCCTCCCTCCCTCCCTCCCTCCCTCCATCTCACGTGACGCATCCACACGGACTTATGCTCACGTGACGATCCATCCATCAGGGTTAATACTCCGTGACGCCCCAACGGGATTAATTTTATTACTATATGTGATCATTGTTGTCTCCTTGATAAGTGATCGTTGCAAAGATAGTTGGAGATTGGAGTTGCTTTTATTGTTGCCAGTGTCTGAGTGTGGAGACACAATACAATGCGCCAGCCTAAATTAATTTAATTTCATTAATAATTAATTGTACATGCAGTCCCGTTGGGGAGCACCCTTGAAGATGCCTACGGTTCTAACGGGTACTCGTATAGGGGGCAGTTCGCATCCATGCAGCAGGTGATGCGCATCTTTCCTACTGCATGGGGGAGGCTTGTTGTTGGCCTACTCTAGATCAACCGGATGCCATGCTTGCGGCCGGTAGATTAGCAAGGCCAGGGAGCCTCCTCCATCATCCTAAGGGTTAAATTAACGCAGCTCAGCTCAGAAACATGCGCTTGTGTGCAACCTGAGGGCGAGGCTGAAGGAGGATTTCCTCTTCCACCACCAGCACCCTGTGACGTAACAGCATATCAAGCACAAAATATGCACATCCGGGTCGCAACGCGAGCACACTCATAAAGCCAATCAAGCACAACCATACAAACGGGCATGTGGAGGTCGGACACGCACCATTGTGATTCACTTCTAAAATAACAATGCTTTATTCAAGGTACAGCATACCCACATACCACGTTGAATATGCACATGTAAGCATGCTAGTAAGTTCCTTGTATTGGTCAAATTACTCATTATACACCACATACATCACAACATAACTGGTTGATGTCGCGCCTGTATCTCTCTTTTCAAAAACAAATCTCCAAAAAGGAACATCTCAATGTTGACAAATGATGACTCTACATCAACAACCTCGTGCGCCTCACTGAGAAATTGCGGTGAGCTGCACTAGGAACACATAAACAAATACTACAATAGTACATAGATATACTGTGGACAACTATATACTACCTCCGGGCCATTAAAATATCTACGTGGGTGGGCCATTAAAATATCTACATATTGGACACTGTGTATGAGGCACTACCACGGTAATTTATATGGGAATTTTTCAAAGCCCTTCCATGTCCTCATACCTAGAGATGTATAGCAAAGACCTATGAAAAAAAATCTGGGTTTGGACTCTGAAGTTAGAGGCACCACAAAAAGACACCTAGGGGGGTCACCTGGCCCTTGGCTAATTTTGGCGCACATGCCCGCGTTAAATTAGTGCAAATGAGAGATAGGAACCACGTGTGGGATTTGACATCACATCCATGCTGGTGGCACACTTGGGTATGAGCCCACCAATTTGGGGCCCAATCGCAAAGCGTTTGGGCACATAAAACTGCCATGGTGCACATGGGTATTTTTCAGGGACATTTCAGTTACATTTTTTATTCACACTTTCAGTTGCATGCAGGCTTATAACTTCCTTAACTGAACAGGTCTTTGAGAGCCCTCTTATTGTAGCATCCCCAGACTTGTGTACAAGAGAGTGGCACCTCTAAAGCCACAGTTAGGGACCATTAACCCATGACTGGCGTAAATAATGCCTACAAAATCATCACAAAAAAGGACCTTCCCATGCCCTACAAACTTGAAAATCTGTGCAATACATTCCTTAAATGGCAATGGGAGAGGCTGCCACACTCAAAACTGGTGCAATACAATGTAGAGAGTCTAAATCCCAGCACCCAGCATGTGGGCCTGCAGTTTACTAGGAGAGAGGATGCACGCATGGGCATGCCCATTTCATGCCACCAAACATCAACCATACCACCTGTGACAAGCGTATGGTTCAAAAAACTGGGCAAAACCACTTCAACCTTAAAGTGGCGGCATATCATTACACATGACAATTAAACCGGTGCTGAAGGCTGCAAAACCAGTGCTAAAGAAGCACGCTTGGCATGTAAATGAATGCAAACTGTCCTATTGCAAGGCCTTTAGTCACCTTATACTACGCTAGTGCCGCTTTCTTGCACCCCATTAGAACCTTGCATCTGCCTTTATAGTGGTATAAAGCAGTGGTGTTGCACACTATAGTAATTGCTTGTGTTAATGCTGCCTAGCCAATACTAAGAAACCCATCCAACGTTTTTACCTTCACATGCTTAGGAATTTACCTATGGGAAAGTGGGCAGAGGCAAGGGGAAAAGAGTACTAACTTGCTTCCCTAGGCTGCACAAGAATAATTTTCAGGGGCATTTCAGCCACTAAGTTGAATGTGCACCCCAAGCGACGTTTAGGCTTCTAACCTGGACAAAAGAGCATGTCGCTTTTAACACAGCACTCCCAGACTTGTATGAAACAGTTTGGCACCCTCACAAGCATAAAAGGGTCCATTTCTTGACAACTGGCGTTTATAGTGATCACTTAATCGCCAGCAACCTCGAGCTCAGCATGCCTCCAAAATTGTATACATTGCATAATAACTTCTTTAAACGGCAAGGGGAGTGGCTGCCACACTCAAACCTAATGCACTACAATGCTTAATGTCCAAATCCCAGCACCCCGCATGTGGGCCTGTAGTTTAGTAGGGGGAAATATGCACGCATGGGCATGCCCATTCATGCGAGCAAACATCAACCACACCACCTGTGACAGGCGTATGCTTCCAAAAACTGGACAAAACCGCTTCAACCTCAAAGTGGCGGCATATCATTACACATGACAATTAAACCAGTACGAAAGGCAGCAAAGAATGCACGCTGGGCATTTTAATGATTGCAAACTGTGCTGTTGCAAGGCCTTAACTCACCCTACTGCGCTAGTGACGCTCTCCTGTGCCCCCTTTAGAACCTTGCATCTGGCTTTTAAGTGGTAAGCATAGGTGGGCTGGCCGCATCGACAGAACCGACCTATACGACGTGCACCACCCTGGTCCAACACACACGTCCACATCCCCCTTATCCCCCTTAACCTCTTCTCCCCCTTATCTATCTACGATGGATCACCTCTTCTCCCCCTTATCTATCTCTGATGGATCACCTCTTCTCCCCCTTATCTATCTCTGATGGATCACCTCTTCTCCCCCTTATCTATCTATGATGGATCACCTCTTCTCGGTGAGCTTCTCGCTCGGCCGGTAGTACTTGAGGTACCCGTCCCACGGCATTGGCTTGATGCCCGCCTTCTGCGCGATGACCCGCTTGACCCTGCAGGGTGGGGCCAGCCGCAGGACACACCACACGCGTGCGGGCACGCGTCAGGTTGGCGTATGCACATCCACGGGGCATGAAGGCATCCGCAGGGGAGTGAGGGGAAACCAATGTCCCAGTGCTGCGGAAACCAATGTCCCATGTGTGCTAAAACAAGGTGGTAAACCCGCGACAGTATATCTATAATAGCCATGGATGGGCCACTACATAACAAATCGATATGAGCCACAGACGGCAGAGCAAGCTGTGCTCTTAATAACAGGCAGCGGATGCCTTACAAGCATACTCAACAAAGTGCAAGGTAGAAGAAAAAAAATAAACTGGTGGTAAGCATCCACGATGACTCGGTCATTCTAACGCAGCCATTACACCTAACTCGGTCATTACACCCGACCCTAAGCGCGCACCTGTCGGCAAAGTCCTCGGGGGTCTCCCCCTCCTGCTGCGTCTGGGGCTCCAGGTACCAGACGTCGCACACCGGCACTACCGCCCACGACGTCATCAGACGCAGCAGGTGGTGGGTGAACGACTGCCTGCGCACGGGAAGGGCCGAGGTGGGGCAGAGCAGGGCACGGCCAGGGCAGGGCAAAGGCAGGGGTCCACCATCCGTTAACAAACAGCAAGCATGACAGATGCTGCACAGTCACCATGAATGAAAGCTCGGGCCCCCCGGGGCAAAAGGATTGGGTGGCCACAGACCGTGCATCTGGCAGGTGGTCGTGCAATATAATACATGGATCAGGAAGATACTACATAGTGCACTGACCTCAGAGTTCGGCCTTGGCGGATCTTGGCCGGCTAGTAGAGCATTAACAAACTCTTTTTTTTTTGCTTCGGCTTCGGCCGCCATGAAAGCGGCGTGCTCCCTTTTCCACTGCTTCGTAAGCCGCTCCCTCTCCCCCCGCACCCACTTGGGCACCACACCCGTGTGTGGCCAAGGGGGGGGGGGCCATGAGGTCGGCGGCTGTCGCTCCATGCCCTCAACCTGCCCCTCCACTGTGCCTCTGTTAACCCCTCCTTTGGCATGCACAGTCCGATAGGTCCTTCCCGGCCGCCTAGCTGTTCGCTCAAGGCGATTGCAGCTATTGGGACGACCAATCGACCCCAAAAAGATCCGGCTCTACCGAACGCCATGGCCGAGACGTCGCTTGTTTTTCGTTGATCAAGTCACACCAGCTCTTTTCTCCCATTTCCGGTGAAATGGGTGTTAGTTTATTTTCTCCCATTTCCTGGTATTTTTCTGCGCTGCCAACTGCCAAGCGTCGCTTGCTCCGCGCATCGTTGTCTCACTCGGGTGAGACAGATATTAGTTCCCAGCGCGCCGTTGTCTCAGCGTAGCGTGTTCAAGTGAGACAACGGGTAGTTCCCAGCTAGCCGTTGTGTCAAGGTAGTGAGACAACGGGTAGTTCCCAGCGCTTCGTTGTCTTACTCAAGTGAGACAGATATTAGTTCCCAGCGCGTCGTTGTCTCACTCTAGTGAGACAGATATTAGTTCCCAGCGCGTCGTTGTCTCACTTGAGTGAGACAACGGGTAGTTTCCAGCGCGTCGTTGTCTCACTCTAGTGAGACAGATATTAGTTCCCAGCGCGTCGTTGTCTCACTCTAGTGAGACAGATATTAGTTCCCAGCGCGTCGTTGTCTCACTCTAGTAAGACAGATATTAGTTCCCAGCGCGTCGTTGTCTCACTTGAGTGAGACAACGGGTAGTTTCCAGCGCGTCGTTGTCTCACCCTAGTGAGACAGATATTAGTTCCCAGCGCGTCGTTGTCTCACTTGAGTGAGACAACGGGTAGTTTCCAGCGCGTCGTTGTCTCACTCTAGTGAGACAGATATTAGTTCCCAGCGCGTCGTTGTCTCACTCTAGTGAGACAGATATTAGTTCCCAGCGCGTCGTTGTCTCACTTGAGTGAGACAACGGGTAGTTTCCAGCGCGTCGTTGTCTCACCCTAGTGAGACAGATATTAGTTCCCAGCGCGTCGTTGTCTCACTTGAGTGAGACAACGGGTAGTTCCCGGCGCGCCGATTTCTCACTCCCCTTCCTCCGCCCCCCGGTGCCACTTGCTAATTCCCCCAAACTGCCACGTCACAATTCCCGGCTTTTGCAATGCTCACCAGTCGCCACTCGCCAGTGTGATCAGTCGCCAGTGCGATGCCATGAGCCACAGCGCTGCCGAGGCAGTGAGGCGCGGCGCGGCTTGGGGCTGACGTGGGCACGTCTGCTGACCAATCAAGTCAGGAATTCCTCACTTCCTTGCCCGTTGGCCTCCCGGGCAACTTCCTGCCAATGATGCTGCCGCCGACTGAGCGACGTGGCGCGATCTTGGGCGGCATGACAGGCAGGCGCGCGCGCGCGCGAACCTGCAAGTACAGTGGGCGGGAACTTCGTTCATTAACAAAATGGGCTGGTGACCCTTGGGTGCCTTACAAAGAAACTTCTGCTGCAAGAACGGCCCAAAGAGGGGGATTCAGGGTGCCATCCACGGGCGTGCATCTTGACGTATCTCGACCGATCATGCAGTTCTAATCTGACGGTTCCCGTCTCGGGCCGATGTTGCCCTCATTCCAGAAAGGCAGGCGTGTGCGACGTTAGGTCAGCGTGACCGACTGACCGTCGGGACGTTTGTGGGCGTGTGAGGCGGCTGTGAGACCAAGCCAGAGCGCGCAAAGAATCGTCTGAGTACGTTCTTGGAAGCCTCGCTTGTGCAAGCTTGTTGGAAAGCTTTGACAGCGTAAAGCGACCATGGACGTAGCTGCAGAGCAAGACGTTGAGGCTTTGGAAAACAAAGAGGAGGAGCAGCCACAGGAAGAAGAGCAGCGACAGGAGCAGAATGGAGGAGATGAGCAGAACTTGGCTCAGAATCAAGGGGCTGTTAAGGAAGGAACAGATGAAGCGCCTGCAGCCCGGGCAACTCAGGAGCAGATTGATGCAGGGTTAGTTTACATGCTAGCAGCATATCGCGTAGTTTAGTCCAAGCCTCAGCGTTTACGATAATAGCCCACCCATATATTTTTTAAAAGAGTATATAATGAACGGTATAATTAATCTGGGTGGGCAGGGTATTTGGATTTGTTTCGCTGCAGCTGATATCTTCACACCTGTGTTTTCTTGTTGTCCTGCTATGTGTTGTCTCTTTGGCGGGGTCTCTGGTATTTTTTCTGATGTGTGGTGCTTGCAGGGGCAAGCTATTTATCGGCGGTTTATCATGGGAAACAACACAAGGTACAGTGCATCACATGCCTGGCTCGTCAGCGTGTTTCGTACCGGTGGTCACAGTCCTTCCGAAAGTGTATTTTACCGTTCGCGGCAAGCTGCACTAGTTAGTCACCTGCCAAATTCCGCCCCCGAGCTTGTCGGCTGATTAATACGATTCGCTCGGTTGTTTGCCTGCAGAAACCCTGGAGGGGCACTTCGGGAAGTATGGGAAGATCATCGACTGTGTGATCATGAAGGACAAGCACACGGGCCACCCCCGTGGTTTCGGATTCGTCACCTTCGAAGACAAGGATATCTGTGACACGGTTGTCAAGGAAAAACACGTGATCGATGGGCGCCAGGTGGAGGCCAAGAAGTCCGTCCCCAGGGAGGACATCCGGCCGAAGACAAAGAAGATCTTCGTCGGCGGGCTCAGCCCGGCGGTGACGGAAGGTAGGTCAAATAGCTCGGGCACATGCTTTGTTGTTTGAGTGGCAGCTTACTGCAGCAGCTCGCATACTTTGTTTTTTGCCTTGTCTCATTGGTTTGCAGCTAGCTGATGCAAAGATACAGATTTGTTGTTGGCACATCCACCGTTTACTCATACTCTAGCGAAGGCCCATACTCTAGCGTAAACTATGTTGTTGTGGTTTATGGGTTGGTACGTAAGGGGGGGGGGGGGGGGGGTTCCATGATTGCTTTTTTTTTTTCTTTTCTTAATAATGTGGTTTGGTTTGTCCTCTACTAAACCATACTGGGCATTTCTTTCCTCCCACAATCCCCTTGCATCCACACACCTGTACACCCACCTCCACCCCCTCTGTCTTCCCCCCCGTCTATCTCCCCCCCCTCCAATCTGTCCCTCCCCCCTCCTCCTTTCCTTGGACTTCCCTTCTGCCCTGTCTTTTCTTTGTTCTCTCGCGTCCCCCCAGAGGAGTTCAAGGCCTACTTTGAGAAGTACGGCACGGTGACGGAGCACCAGATCATGGTGGATCACGCGACCAAGCGCTCGCGCGGGTTTGGGTTCGTCACGTTTGAGTCCGAGTCGAGCGTCGAGGACATCCTGCGTGACGGCCGCACACACAAGATCGGCGACAAGGAGGTGAGAGAGCCTTGCAGCCAAGGAGGGGCCAACGAGAGCAAGGGGGTTCATATTTTATACCTGTTCAAGGCAAACATGAGGTGGTTGGTTTCCAATTTGAAGGGGGGTGGGGGATTCTCGCCTATGAGGTAGAATGGAGGTGAGGAGCAGGTGAGGGAGGGTAGAGGCATGTGGAGGAGTTTGCAAGGAGCACAGCTGGGGATTGATGTATCTGGTCTCATTTATATTCTGTGGAGCGTTGGCAGGAGATGTACTCGGCACAAACCCTCTGTATGGGAATGCGTGGTCTGTGGAGCGCTTTCTAGGTTGTTATCTGGGACCCTGTGGGCCAGGCTGCCCAGGAGATCATCTGCACCGTGCCAGCTCCCAGATCGGTGATGGCAGGATGCCCGTCTTGTCGGGATGCTTTTGTGACGGAAACGCCCAATTTTTTTTTTCCGGAAGCGTGCGTGGAATGTACTCACAGCATGATGGATAGTCTGCGCGGGGTGTTGGAAATGCTGTCATCAACCTGTACATTTCATGATTGTTTGCCATTTGCCATTCAGGACGTTGTACATGTTTCTAAAAGTAAGGAACTTGAGATTTGTAAGTGGGAACCTTTCCTTTCATTGCATGTGTTTCCCCTTTTCCCTTGACTGTGTGCCCCTTGGCTCTCGCCTGTAGGGCGGTTGCCTCTGGCCCGCCTCCCCGGCTCACGATGTCGCATCGCCGCCCTTGGTCTTTTCTGCCCCTTGCCTTCTCTTGCCCTTGCTCTCTCCTCCCCTCGTTGGCCGTGTCTACTCCTTACAGGCCGAGATCAAGAAGGCAGAGCCCAAGCGGTCCGAGATGCCAGGTGGCGGCGGGTACGGTGGCGGCCCAGGCCGCGGTGGGTACGGTGGCGGGTATGGCGGTGGTGGATATGGCGGTGGCGGCGGGTATGGTGGCGGTGGGTACGGCGGCGGCTATGGCGGCCGCAGCGGGGGCTATGGGGGCTCGCGGGGCGGTGGATATGGCGGCGGTGCCCGCGGAGGTGCCTCCTACGGCGGCGGTGGGTACAGCGGCGGTGGTTATGGCGGGAGCGGTGGGTATGGTGGCGGTGGATATGGTGGTGGCGGCAGCGGGGGCTATGGTGGCGGCGGATATGGTGGCGGTGGGTACGGCAGCCAGGGCGGCTACGGCAGCCAAGGCGGGTACGGCGGCCAGGGCAGCTACGGCGGCGGCGGCATGATGGGCGGCAGTGCCGGGTACGGCAGCGCCGGAGGCATGTATGGAGGGTACAGTGACATGCAGGGAGGCGACGGGTATGGTGGGGGGTATGGGGGTGGGTATGGAAGCAGTGGGTACGGAAGCCAAGGGGCGGGCTACGGCGGCGGCGGGGGGTACAGCGCCGGGGGCGGCATGGGTGGTGGGTACAGTGGTGGCGCGGGCTCGTACGGCGCCGGTGGGTCAAGTGGTAGCCGCTACCACCCGTACGGCAGGCGTTAAGCCGGTGTAACCGGTTCTGGTTGCGTGGGGCAGTTGAACGCCGTGGGGGAGTTTGCAAAGTAGCCGCGCTGATGGATGGATTGCGGCTGCCATGGCCAGTGTGCCAGAAAATACTTGCCACATGGCGGATGTTGTATTGCTCCAGATAGCTCCACACGGCTGCTCCACTTATCAATAAACTCAAAATCCGTCTAGAGGGGATGGATAGATCCCACCACATTTGGGCATGTCTCACCCAACAGTCTGTCTGACATCGCTACTCCACCAGTACTGCTCATTACCATGCGGTGGCTTACAGCTGAGAGGCTGATGTTTGTCACCATGATGAAATGTATCTGTACTTGACCAGCAAATCTTAAGCTAATGGTTTGGTTTCATATTTTCTTACTAATGAAGTTTGATGGTTTATCGAAAGGCTTTTTTCTTTTTATTTAAGGATTTTGCACGATGCTGCCTTGGTTAACTGCGTAACAGTTGTTAACTTCATTCATTATTTGTCTGGAAGAGATAACAGTCAGTGTAGCGCGGAATGGTAGTCTATACATCTTGCATGCGTTGGTTGCAGAGGAGCCTGTACATGCTCCTGCTGTTGGAATACATGGTGGTGCAGGTGCACCTTGCATGTGCACCCAGACTAGGCCGGTGGCAGTTTACAGCCACCACCTGCAGGTTGTAGATCAGAATGTGCCCCTTCGCAGGGATACTGATATGTTCCCTTATGTATGATATTTAGATTGTACGTTCCTGTGGGGACTGGGGCATGCTCCTGTTTCAGTCTCGATATCCGGCCCCACGGCCCATTGGTAGAATGCAGGGTATAAGACCTCAGGTGGAGGTTGTTGCCCCTGAGGATAGCCGCTACAGGATGTTGTTCTCAAATGCCTGGGCAAGGGTTGTACGTGGAGGTCTCGTCCTGCGGCTGGTCGAAGTGCTTGACTACGACGTTAAGGCTGCGCTTGTCGAGCTTGGGCCCCTTAGCTGGGCATAGTGTGAAGATCATGAGGGTGCAGGTGCCCTGGTGCACCTAGAGCAAGGGTAGCTTACATTCCCACCCTTGCAGGAAGTAGCCCAGAATGTATTTTAAGGGGACTCGGCGCGGCGAATATTTTCCGCGCCAAAAAAATTCCGCGGTACCCTCCGTACCGTGATAAGTGGGTGCACGGTGCGCGCACCCCTCGCGGAAGTGGCCATGGCGACTGCTTTTAGACGAAACGTGACAAATCTGGCTCGCGGAAAGCAGAAAAAATGCTCGATTGTTGGAGAAAATTAGTTACTGATTCCACTTTATGGTGGGATGGTTGCGATCTGTAATGTCGCGGGCTTTTTTTCTTTACCATCGGCAGGGGGGGTCCGGCCTGAATTTCTGTCGGGATGAATAAAGTATAGTGGATGCCTGCCGGTGTGATTGTCGATTGTTGCCAGTTTTGATGGTCGTAAGGGAAGCTAGACCATATGGGTGCGGGTGCCCTGGTGCACCTAGAGCAGGGGTAGCTTACATTCCCACCCTTGCATGAAGTAGCCTAGAATGTATTAAAAGCCATATGCCCCTTCTCAGGGCTATGTGCTACATCTACTCCCAACGGAGTGATGTTGATAATTAATTAATTAATTAAGGGAAGCTAGTTTAATGATGTTTCTAAAGCCGTAAAAATTCCCGCTGCTATCTTTACCTTCCCGGTCATTTTGCGGTAAGATAACATTAGGCCTGCGCGATGCGCGCCCGGCCGACCTCTCCATGAAAGGGTGGCCTTTCTTGTGCGCCTGGGCACGAATATAAATGCCCGTTATGGTACGTTCTTGTATTAAACGTCTTAAGATAGCGTTTTCCTGCTTTCTTAGCTCGTTGAGCGTAACCTTTTTGCCTTCTTTCCGGCCAGATGCAGCCATGAAGTTGCGGGTCCTGGCGCTGCATCGCTGGATTCCTGGATGTCTTTTAGCAAGTTCGTCTGTGACGTGGCTGGCTTGCTGCAGCGCGTGGCCCACAACCTGTCGGGAAGGTGTAATGCTTTTATTTCCATGCTTCTCTGAAATTTCTTTTGCTTTATAGACAGTTGTGTTCGAGGAAATTCACGCGGTCTTCCTAAGCAGCGGCAATATCATTTTCCCCAGACACTGACGAGCTGGCACCTGTCTCCTAATGAAAGTGGCTCGTGCTTGTTAGAAAGGAGGCAGTGTGCATTTTGCGGGACACAATGCTTTGGTGACACATGTGTCAGGTAGGTTGTTCCAATGGTCTCTTCACCTTTCCCACTGAGTAAATGATAGCCTTTGTCATGCTAACCAGAGCAGCTAGCCACTGGTTGGCTGGATAAAAAGTCAGCTTATTTTCTCTTTATATACTGCGTGTGTGGTGCTCCACATGTCCGGCTTGTTGGGCATTTTGTAAGAGGGTTTTTAATGTGTTGTTGGGTGGAACAACTTGGTTGTTGGCACAAAATCACACATTATTAGCCTGAGATAGGCATGACATATGCTGCTCAGGCGTGTCGTCCTACCAGCCTTGTTGTTAAGGGTAGACTCACAAGGCTGGCTGTGCCGATGGAGGGGTGGGGCGTATGACGCTCCGGACATCCTCCTCACACTCCGTGATCAAAGTGGGCATGTTTTTGGGTGTCTAGGGTGGCAAAACAGATGTCATTTTGGCTCAGCACTAGCTCAATTCTCTTTTAGCGTCTACCCAGGTAGCATCACAGGAAAATCAATAACTTGAGCTACGCTTGTCAGAATGAGCTCAAACTTTTGGGTTGTGTTTCCCCCCACTCAGTGGAATTTCGAATGTATGGATGACCCCATTGGATGTGTTGATGATTTGATTTTTTTTTTTGGCTCAAAAAAGTACCCCTTTTGCGGGGAAATTAATAACTCAAACAAATGTGATTATTTTGACCATGTGAATAGCCCAGGTTTTTTAGAAGTGGGGGAACTTTGCAGGAATGTATGGGCAGGTCATTAGGATAAGTGGTTTGTCTTGGGCAAAATATCTCATAGATAGCGTCTTTTTCTATTTTTAGCTCGCCACCGGTGCGTGGTTGGGGGTAGTACCCCCAACAAGTGGTGGCATGAATGTCCAAACATCATATTTATGGTACTCAATCATCACTAGATGGTTCCCAAGTGCATTGGAACTGATATTCATTAAAGTCAGTTTTTCAGGCTTTTGGACGTGCGAGTCCCCTTAAAAGCCATATCAAAGAGACAACCAGCGCAGGCCAGAAATCGGGAGAATCCGGACCATGGTAGCTCGAGCCTGCCGTTATCTTTTCCGCGTTTTCGAGTCGTTCAGGATGATGAAGATGAATGGTGATGGAAATGTGTATCCTTGTGCATTGAAATTATGGCTGGCTTACGTGTGGAGCGACTAGATGACCTAGACGGTGGGGCCGGAAACAGCATGCTTGATCAGGGCGTGTGTTTCTAGCCTAGCTGGCCGGGAGTGTCTAGTGGTGAGCACCAGTTGCTGCGATCGCTCTCCCACCATTTACGAGGAAATACCCGCAAATGGAAAACCACTGAAAAGGTCTAGCTAGTCAGTCATCACGTTAGCCATGCCATGATTCCAAACGTCCAAGAACTGCACACGGTGCAAAGGCAAAAAGCCGGAGGACAGCACTTTCAAATGTGCGGCGGGAACCAAAAGCCCGCGGATGCCAGAAAACATCGTGTTGCGTCAGGAGTTATGTTTCTAATTAATTAATTAATTGTCGAGCTTAGACCGGTAGGACTGTTTGCACCCACCCATCCATCCATCGATCGGGGTTAATCCTCCGTGATCGACTTCCCAACGGGAGCACGAGTCTATAATTAATTAATTAATTAATTTATTTATTTATTAATTGTCGAGCTCGGCCTCCTCGCGGAGGTCGAGCGTCTGCTGCTTGAGCTGGGCAGCATGGCGGAGGAGGTGGTGGTGGCGTGGTTCATCAGCATGGCTGCCTGAGGTCTGGATGGGAGGTGCATCGCCGGCAGGGCCAGCAGGGGCTCGCTGGGCGGCGATGTCCTTCACCGCCTGCCGGGCAGTGATGCCTGCGGTGTTTTGCAGGCATTCGATGGCGATGGCATTGTCCTGGAGGCGCTTGTCGATGGCGAGGAGCTGGGCAGTGATGGCATCGGTGGCGGTGGCGGTGGAGGCGAGGAGCTTGGAGGTGGCGGTGGTGGTGGAGGAGAGGAGGGAAAGCTCGGCAGTCAGCGTGCCGCCCATGGCCGCCACGGCATCGGCGGCGAGGGGTGTCACATGCTGCAGAAAGGCCTCCTTTCAAGTATGGAGCGGATTTCGGAGTAGGAAGTGGGGGCCCAGATCGATCTTGGCGACAGAGCGCCCGAGGAGGGAGCAGAGGGTGCGACGAGCTGACGGCAGGGGCGAGGGAGGCGAGGGAGGCTGTGCAGATCCGGGGCGTAAATACTGCCTGCATGCCGAGCGGCTACTGGGCTCAAGGAGGCGACCGTGGGCGAAAAGGTGCTAGTTGCACAGGGCAAGAAGCAAGGTGCGCGACCCGTGGAACAGCTAGGGCGACCAGCATATCGCCATATCGACAAGGAGACAACCAGCGCAGGCAGACCAGCATATGGTTGGGGTACTGATGATGCAGATGATATTTGTAACATTTGCCCGTGTAATTAATGTTCTAAAGACTGATTAGCATAGTACTCCGTGGCATGCCCATAGCTCAGTGGCTCCCCAACGGGAGCTGCACATGAGTTCAATCGATCGATTAATTAATCAATACATGGAACGCCATGCATGCATCCAGAAACATACTCTCGATCACTTAATTAATTTAATAAGACAACGGTTAAACAATAGACAGCTTGCTAAGTGAAGACTGTAAAAAATAAGTTAATTTGCTTGGTGGATATGCTGGTTAACAACCCCTAGGCATGCCAAATCATGAAAATTGAGAATCACTCAAACCTAGGGCTGTTATTTGCATGCATGCATGCATGCATGTAGTCTCACCTAGTAAATAACACAAGCACATAACATATAGTTGTCTCACATAACATAACAAGTCCTTCGCATTGGAACGCCATGCGTCCAGGAATAGTAATTGTCTCGCTTATCATAAACAAACTGCCGGCAGGGATTAAACCCGTGCACGCTGACAGAAGAAAACTCAAGGCACTGCTAGGTCCAAGAAATGCAGAATCCTTAGCTGTCAAGGACCAAGGTCACTGCGGCATGCAATACAAATTCAGTATAGACCTCTTCTTTGCATTGTCCTCGGCCCTCTGACATGGCTGGGCGTCTGAAGTAAGGTGGCCCGGCGCGCTCCCATGCTGCATGTTATGGCTGTCCAGGAATCAAACAGCATGGACGCAGTGGATGCCAAGCAGTACTCCAAACTTGCTTCAGAATACTTTCTCGAGAAATGAAGCTAGGAAAACGGAAGTTCATGTATGGGGGGTTGTGCTTGAAGTCAGAGCATCAAATGAACCAACTGCATGTCTTTGCAACACATTTGTCACGTACCTGAATGCCTCTTTTCAAATCTCAGCACACCCCAGGCAGCCTGCAGCCATGGATGCACAAGGTACATGTTCGAATTAAAATTTGGCAGAAAATACTCGTCAGCGAGCAGCAGGGGTCCATATGAAGCCCAGTGGGCAATGTAAATAAGCACTGGCCACGCTAGTTCATAGAGAAATCACAAAAATATATGCACACATAGCAAGGCATTAGATATGAAGCAAGCTTATTAGACACATATACATAGGACTGGAATTCACAATACAGCTGGCACTTACATGGAGAAAAAAATGACTTACCCCTGCCTGAAGTCCTCCATGTCCTTATGAAACCTGGAAATGATGCTGTACGTGGAGCTCGTCCAGTACACAGCATACGTTGGCAATTCCCAGCTGTAACCTTCTCCGAGAGCCCAGAACATGACGCCACGCTGCATTCCGTTGGCCATGATTGACTCCGATGACAGCTTATAGCAAACGTCATAAAACCTGCATGGAAAAGCAATAGGATGTGTGCAAGTGTTCGTGTAGGCCGTAGATGTGTATGCAAACATGCATCTTACGGAGAAGGACTTCATGCCAGCTCGACAATGGTCTAAAAACACTGGGGCCAGGTGCCAGTGCCACAAAGCTGCTGCTGATACTTCACTGCAACTTGGAATAGTAGAGATAATCAGGATCGTACATAGTGTATTAACTGTGTCCCGTCCCAATTATAATGCACATGCCTTTGCAATGTAGATATTGGCAACGGCGTAGTCCCCTAAATATTCACCCCTAGTCCCACACTTGCATCGTTCACTGAAAATAGGGTGGGCCCAATCTGCACTAACTATGAACAAGGACACAAATGCCCTGCCCCTTCCCTTTTGCAAACACAGTCAAATGAGTAATGCTCTCCGAATCAAGCAATTTGCACCAGTTAGCTCCAATTCTATTCAAAAGAGAAGTTCTTTTACAGAGAAGGTCAATTTTGTAGAGAGACACGACGGCCATTCATCCACAACAGCAGCTGACTTCCCTTACATAAAAACCTACACAAGTAAAGTTAGACATTGTTGTTCACACACCAAAAGTTCAAAAACCGACAAAGCGTGCCCACCTAAGCGTACCCACCTATTTCTCCCTTGGATGCCACCTTGAGGACGCCATCATTGCATAGGCAGGGACAATATCGGCAGAAATTGGCGCGGGGGGGGGGGGGGGGGGGCGGGGAAGTGGTAGAACCTTGTTTATAAATCGCGGACAAAATTCAAAAATTCATTGCATCCATGTTCATAGCTTATCAATCAATTGAATCCATTGCATATTGACTTCATTACATACTTTCAATGCTACCGGCAGGGTAATATGGCAGAATTAAACATTGCCATCTTACCTTGCGAGAGATCCTTGCCGAATTCCTCAAGAACCAATGGTTTCCCAAGGGCCTGCACACACACAGAAAGAGACAGGCTTACAGCATGTTAGGGTGGCAGATATCAAGTAACGTGCGTGTTTGCTACTTGCCCGTTGAAACCCTAAACAGATATAACATGTAGGCAGTGCTGGATGCCAATCCACTTGCCAGCATATCAAGTAACGTGTGTTCTAACTTGCCCGTTAAGACCACAGTGGCAGAGCATATTTCGCAGGCCACCCTTAAGCTTGAGAATATGCACAAATTCGGTGCAGGGAGGGAGGGAGGGGAGGAGGGAGGGAGGGAGGAGGGAGGGAGGGAGGGAGGGAGGGAGGGAGGAGAGGGAGGGAGGGAGGGAGGGAGGGAGAGGAGGGAGGAGGAGGGAGGGAGGGAGGGAGGGAGGGAGGGAGGGAGGGAGGGAGGGAGGGAGGGAGGGAGGGAGGGAGGGAGGGAGGGAGGGAGGGAGGGAGGGAGGGAGGGAGGGAGGGAGCATCAAGTTTCGTTTAAGTGGCCAGCCGGAGCGGCTGCTTAGGTTTTAGCGGGCAAGTGTTCGAAGCGCGTCATTGGTGAAATACTGGGGAACTTGGGTTTCCCCGCGAAACTCCAACCGCACGTTCAGATTTCCAAATCTCAAGTAAAGTTCGGCGCAACTTTCTGAACGGGGGCAGTTGACGAGCAGCATTCCTCCGGACGAATGAATTGCGTTCCATACTTGCGCAAAATTTTGAAAGGTAGCTTGCGTGCAGCCCTACTAAAATTTGCGCGGACGTTCAGATTTCCAAATCTCAAGTAAATTTCGGCGGAACATTCTGAACGGGGGTAGTTGGCGGGCAGCGTTCCTCCAGACGAATGAAATGCGTTCCATACTTACGCAAAATTTTGAAAGGTAGCTTGCGTGCAGCCCTACTAAAATTTGCGCGAAGTGTGGGACTGAAAATTCGTAACGGAAACTTTTTGGTAGTTGCCGTCACTTCCTCTTGTGCAAACGTGTGGGAGTGAAAATTCGTAACGGAAACTTTTTGGTAGTTGCCGTCACTTCATTTTGCGCGAGTGTTGGGCTGAAAATTCGTAACGGAAACTTTTTGGTAGTTGGCGTCACTTCCTTTGGTTCGACTGAAAATTCGCTGAAATTCGCTGAATTCGTACCGTAGCCTAATTTTTAGTACCTCGAAGTGACGGAGCACCTAAAAATTTGCCCACAAGTACACTTGGCAGCGCGCTCACTGGGAAAAATTGTACAGCCGCTCCGGCGGGCCACTTGAACGAATTGTAATGAGGAGGGAGGGAGGGAGGGAGGGAGGGAGGGAGGGAGGGAGGGAGGGAGGGAGGGAGGGAGGGAGGGAGGGAGGAGGGAGGGAGGGAGGGAGGGAGGGAGGGAGGGAGGGAGGGAGGGAGGGAGGGAGGGAGGGAGGGAGGGAGGGAGGGAGGGAGGGAGGGAGGGAGGGAGGGAGGGAGGGAGGGAGGGAGGGAGGGAGGGAGGGAGGGAGGGAGGGAGGGAGGAGGGAGGGAGGGAGGGAGGGAGGGAGGGAGGGAGGGAGGGAGGGAGGGAGGGAGGGAGGGAGGGAGGGAGGGAGGGAGGGAGGGAGGGAGGGAGGGAGGGAGGGAGGGAGGGAGGGAGGGAGGGAGGGAGGGAGGGAGGGAGGGAGGGAGGGAGGGAGGGAGGGAGGGAGGGAGGGAGGGAGGAGGGAGGGAGGGAGGGAGGGAGGGAGGGAGGGAGGAGGGAGGGAGGGAGGGAGGGAGGGAGGGAGGGAGGGAGGGAGGGAGGGAGGGAGGGAGGGAGGGAGGGAGGGAGGGAGGGAGGAGGGAGGGAGGGAGGGAGGGAGGGAGGGAGGGAGGGAGGGAGGGAGGGAGGGAGGGAGGGAGGGAGGGAGGAGGGAGGGAGGGAGGGAGGGAGGGAGGGAGGGAGGGAGGAGGAGGGAGGGAGGGAGGGAGGGAGGGAGGGAGGGAGGGAGGGAGGGAGGGAGGGAGGAGGGAGGGAGGGAGGGAGGGAGGGAGGGAGGGAGGGAGGGAGGGAGGGAGGGAGGGAGGGAGGGAGGGAGGGAGGGAGGGAGGGAGGGAGGGAGGGAGGGAGGGAGGGAGGGAGGGAGGGAGGGAGGGAGGGAGGGAGGGAGGGAGGGAGGGAGGGGGGGAGGGAGGGAGGGAGGGAGGGAGGGGTGACAGTTTGACGTGCGGCTTGCACAAATTCCTTCAACCCTGTTTTTGTCGTCCCATCCTAGCCGCAGAGTCAGGTGTTTTGCGCCAAGATCCACCGTCCAAATAGTAGACGTCAATGGAAATGCTCGAATGGCGTCACCTCTTCACACGCTGTCAAAAAAAAATGGCTTCGCAAATTCTTCGAAATGTGCTCCGCCAGATAAGAAATATACAAAAAAAATGTCTGGTGCACATCAGTTAACTAGCAAACAGATACAAAATACCCATGGCTGTTGACTGCATGGCCTGCCTGAAAGCAAAGCTTTAAAAAAATGTTTCAGGGATTCCGCATCAAGCATGGATTCGATACAAATGTGCAGGCGAAACATCATCGATTGCCCCGGGCCATGCCAGCTTGCTCTGTACACACATGAGCGCATCGCTCTGGCAATTCATCTCCTGGCAACCACTGAAGCTGAGATCATGAAAGAAAATTCACAGTCCAGGAGCGCAAAAAGAAGCCATGGTGCAGCGAGCGTTGACATCATGTACCTGGCAGGCATTCGGAACAGTACCTGCGCAACTTTCTTGTGAGAGTCAATCCATCTCTTCAGAAAAGCAACCTTCTTTTGAAAAGAATCGGTCTTGGCCCAGTTGTCCGGCCTGTCCATGCAGTGTGGGTTACATAAGTTTGCACACGCAAGCCCAAGAATACGTCACAGGACGCAGGAAAAACATGCAGGAATATCATAGCTTTGCTGTTCATCCTTGATGGTCTACTGAGCATTACGAAAATTGCTTGAATATGGATAAACCATCTAGTTAAGGAACCCAGTAGCAAATGTAGGCATGGCAAAGCAAAGGAAGTAGCATCCCTGGTCCAGAGGGATGGTAGATGAAAATGAAGCCTCACCTCTGACCTCACGCTGCAACAAAGTTATCCATTGGCAACTTCACACACGCAACTGACAGGATAGTGCGGACCGGCTTCCCCCAAGGAGAAAATGGCACTAGCAGTTTTCCATGAGAATTTACACATACCATACGTGGTAGACAGCATAATCAATGCTGGAAATGTTGTGGCTGGCAAAAAAGTCCTGACCCATGTTGGAGCCCCAAGAAGCTGGGTTGTAATCGTTTGTTGCAAAGAAGCCCTCCAGTCCAGTTGTGACCAACTGTCTGGCACCTTGGGACTGCATCCAGGCCGACAACACAAAACTCAGGTTGCAGTAATTTTTGTCAATAAAACTGAAAAAGAGGGTGCATTGTAGATAGGGATAGCATGGTTAGATGGAAAACCTAAGAACAAAGCCTTACTCCACCTCCCGGCTGGGTCATGATAGTGTTCACAAAAAGCATCTGCTTAGAAAACGTTTGTTGCTTAAGGCATTGGTGGAACAACCACAAGACCATAGCATTCCTAGCTTTACCTTGATAAAGGCACTCATCTCACGGATCCAGTTGGTCATAGTTTCGATGCCGCAGCCTTCACACCTGCATGCAATCAAGCAATTTGGAATTTTGAAGGCAGGGATGTATGTATGTATTGAAGGGAGGGAAATATATAGCCCGCGAAACAGAACTTTCCTTTTGAATGCTGATTTGAAGAGGTAGTAAAATGACTGACACATGCTGTAGATTGCAACGCAGAAAGTCATTCGGACCTTAGTTCAAAATGACTTGCCTTGGCTCATTAGCAAGATTCCAGGCCACGATTGTGGTATCCTTCTTGTACAACACCCCCGTGAACTTGTTCCTCCGGTTCAGGAAAAAGGTGACATGGTCACGATATATCTTGCGTACCTGCAGTGCAAGACAAAGCCATGAGATCTTCCAAAAGTAAGTGCAGAACCAGATTGAAACGTTGGTGACATATTGCAGATAATTATCCCATGCACCTTGACCATGGTGCTTTCATAAGCACGTATGATATTTTTTATCCTCTGCAATGGCCAAACCACCAGCCATATGAGTAAGAAATTCAGGAATACCCAGTGGTTGCAATCAATGGGGTAGCCTGTTCGTACTGAGGTGTTGACGTCATAGTGATGATGTACGCACTTGGCACGATGAGCCGTGAACTGCCAACTGGCTGAATCACTGTGTCAACCTGTCCACCACACTGGGGTATCAAAAGATAGGTAAAATGTTGACCTTGCATGCTTTACTACTGCTTCTTCCATTTTTAAAGTAAACTCTGCCAAGGCAAGTTGAACTTAACAACCAATCCAATGCCACTACCTTGAAGCATGAACACCGAGCCGATTGCACAGCCCGACGCTTTACGTGATTAGAGACTAAGCTGCTTGACAGCCACCCAATAGGGTTCTGTGAAAGCCAGCTGCAAAGAAGGTCAGCAAGAACCCACGAGGAAACCAAACACGGCACACATGCACAGCCAATTGTGCTGGAAGAGTATGCACTAATGCACATGCAGTCTGTCAAAACCTCCTATGGGCAAGCATCCTTGCAACGTCTGGGACGGGCCCCAAGACTTACCGTGTCGTCTGTGAAAAAATCGTTCAAAGTCTTAGCTGTGTTGCTCCAACTGACGTATTTGGGCATTGAGTCCCACTGGGTCCAGAAGTCCACGAATGGAATGACTGCCTGCATGGGGCAGAAAAAACAGGGAATGCCACAGAAAGCCTGTTGAAATTTTGTATAAAGAGGCCAGTTATACAGCGCATGACAGTTGACTGGTAGCGAGACAGCCAGAAGGCCTGTGTTGTCACTCATGCCAAACCGCATCTGCAGTAGTACTGGCTGTGCAACCACTTGATAAGGGCTGCTTTAGCAAACTTGGAATTATTGATCAAACATAAACACTCCGTCAGTAGTTTCCACACACTGAATCCTATCTTTATAATAAAGCGTGCAAAATGAGGAGCGACATGCAGAGCACTAAGACACATCCAAAAAGCACTTCCCCCCCCCAAAAGGCAAGTGGATAATGTATGTAAGGCTGTTGAATTCGGAACTGCCACAGAAAGACGCCTTCATCAGATATACCAATTCTGCATCCATGACAGTATAATATTGCTGCATAACGAAATATGGGTTGAGCTATGCTCATGGTATCTGCCACAACCTGAGGTAAGTTGGAAATGCATTTCGCTACAGCATTACAATAGTTATGCTGGAAACTGTTGTGGGCCAAGCCAACCCACAAGGTAGCTTTAAAGGTGGGCTTTCTCGCGGTGGGACGTATCTTGTGATTTTGTGCCTCCCACCCATCCACCCTGACAAGGAAGGGGGTAGACGGGCACGGCTGCTGTGAGCCATCCCTGTGCAACAGGGTGCTCTCCCTATCATGTAGGTGGCTTTAGGCCAGCCTGTTGATTAGCCAGTGATGCAGCACCACTGTGAAGCTAGCATACTTAAGCAGTGTAACGATGCCCATGATGCAGGGAAAGCTAACGACGACAATCATGTATCGTTACTACAATGCTAACGACATGAAGCAGCAGTCATGGCATTCATGGCCTAGTTTACACAGTAAACCAGCAGCAAACATATGAATACGTAACTCTGGTAAGAGTCAAGGGCATCAAGTAGTCAAGCCACGATTACAAAGTAAATCAAGTTCGCGGGAACACCAAATAAGCTACTCCTGGTAATGCCTATTCACACTTAGGAGGAAGCGCAGCTCATCACACAGTAGCCTCATCTTTAAGCAAAGATTTCCTTGGTCGAATAAGTGAATGCCTCTCAACTTGAAGCTCTGTAGCACTGCTCACCTTCATTCCTCTCTTCTTAATTTCAGACAGAACGAAATCCATCCCTGCAACAGAAACAAAACGAAATCAAACAAAACATAAGTTTTGCATTCAATAATGTAACACAAAAATTGCAGGCTCAACACTGCTGAGCTTGTAGAATATTATTTTTGTACGATAAATGCTCAATGCCATTGAAGCTTTACGCAGTGGCCAAATTCAAATATAACATGGGGTGAAGTTCACTTGCAGTGGTACCTTCCAGTTTAGCTTCATTGTAACTCCCTGGTGAATACTGGAGAGGAGCTCCTGCAAAATCCAGGTCAAATCATGCAAACCGTTGGAGAATAATATTAAGTGAATGGGGAAGCAGAGGAGGCAAGCCATTACAAAAAGAGCAGCATGGTGCCAAGAGATTTGCCGGGAAATGGGCAGCTAAGTAGCAAAGGGTATTTTACGCCTCGCCAGAACCTAGAACAAACAGAAGCTCGTACATGCAGCAATTACTGCAGATTTGGCGGCCTGTCGCACTACAAATAAATGTTTCCAGCAGCTCGGGTATGGCACAATTGTATACTGTATCTGCAAGGCAAAAGCTGTAAACATGTCACAAGAGTAGGTGGCGTTTGCAGCAGATGTGAAAACACCAACTGCCCTTTATGACATGCGTGAAGACAAGTAACTATAGCTATCAGCAGGAATTCCAAACAGGAATTTGGGCATGATCTTGCAACTAACATGGTAATTTGACCTAAACACTGCCTAATCCAGAGCAAAAGTGCAAAGAAAACTCGTCTAGATGAAAGGGTACTGGCATTTTATCTGGCTAATATATACTTGGAACTTCCAGGCGTAACACTGGATCTGGACAAAAGAAAACGGTAGCATACCGAGTACGCCGAAACCCCATGTGCGAACGACGGAAACCCCTGCATTCTTCAGCTGATTGAGCGTTGCTGTTTGTGCAGTCAGGATGGCAAGGGAGCATAGGAATTGAGTTGTATAACAAAGATACAAAATCAACGAGTTGCCTCGTATCCAGCAACAGTATGCGCAATGAAAACGCATGAGGCCTCCTCCAGCCATGCAAAAAAACTTCCCAAAGTGGTTTTAATATCTTATGGTATGTCTTGTCATATTGTACATGTGTGTGTGTTGCTGGCCACTGGCCATTGGTTGTCAATTAGCTAAGGCATGATTAAAATCACAGGTACTGGGCACACTACTAAAAGGTAACACCTCACCAAGTGTTAGATCGCACTCACCAATAACAGCCCATCGTCTGCCATTGGTAGCGTCATCCATTAGAAAAGGGCTGTTTCCCCCATTGAACAGGAACTCCTTGCACCCGAGCATAAATTTGCCATGTTCAACCCTGACATAACTGTCTGGAGAGCTCATAGATGGTTCCGGATCTTGGTCGTGCACCAGCAGCACATCGTCGTCCAGAGAGCCAGACTGGGTTGGCACATCAGGACCGAAGTGGAAAGCCCCTGCAATACCAGCTGCAGCTATTTCGTCAGGTGTTGGATCAGGATTGAAAAGGTACGAAAAGTCGGCCGAAAAAAAGGCAGCCTGAGACTCTGCATCGTCAAGGTCTTCTTCAGCTTGTGGACCAGGGTATACGCCGACCAAATCCGGATATGGCGTCGATGTGTCGTTTAAGATCGGAGCGTGAGGTGCTGCCTCGAAACCAGCCATAGGAACTTGCTGCAAGTGTCGCGCATTGGCGACCTGATACCGTGCACGACAGGAGCAAGCAGAGTTCTAAATTTAGTTAACTAGACAGGAGCAAGTAAAGACTAGGTTCTGCTAAACTTAGGTAGGACACCGCTGTAGGAGAGAAGCAAGAGCCATGCATTGGCTTAAAACTGTGGCATAAAACTTTGCCAGCAAAAATCAAGGCACCGCAGATCCAATGACAGATTAAGCATCCTCGACTGCGATAGTTTCATCACTGACCTCGGTGCCGACAAATAACAGGACGAGAATGAGGATTTGCACATGCCTATGCATGATAAGCAATTACAATGTCGACAGATGCTGAAGGTGCGCCAAAGCGGAAGAGAATGGTTATCGTTGGAATGCAATCCCGCAGTTATTGTAGGACATTGAGCCAGAGGGCGATGGAGAGCGCCCCTCTGATTCTCGCACACAGCGGAGTTGTTCTTGTGGCACCGCAGATTTGTCTCTTTGGCGTGCGTGCATCGCATTTCTGCAGTTCGCCAGCCAGTCCTACCGGCAAATTGCGCAGTCCAGCGCATCGTAATCGCAGGCGATGTGCGCTGCCACCTAAGTACCGCAATTCTGAACGTTCGCAGGACAGCTCGAGCATCGTTTGGGATATTATTGTTTGTTGAATGCATGACATTGACATCCACCCACTAGTCTGATTTGGTAATTATGAGCGCAGCACGATCTGTAACGAAGGGGTGCGACACAGCGACAGCGCATTTTCCCGGGCCCGGAAGTCGTAAGGTACTGTCGCGAGAGAGAATTTTGCTCGGGCATGCCAGTGATGCCACCCCTCCGGTAGCGAGCGGTTATTATCCGGCGGAGCCCATTTTCGGAAGAAACAAAAGTTTCGAAGAAAGGGCGAAGCCCATATAGTAGACGCGCTGAGGGGATTTCCATTGGCGTATACTAGTTGGACGATGGATCTTGGCGCAAAACTCCCGATTCTGCGGCTAGGATGGTACGAAAAAAAGGGATTGAAGGATTTCGGGGAATTCAAACGCACGTCAATCCATCGATCCATCAATCCATCCATCCCTGATCCACCCATCAGTTTGTGCATCTTCGCAAGCAGAAGTCCTCGCCGCAGAGTCAGGAGCGTATCGGTCTTCAAGACGTGATTGACTGATAGTTATAATACAGTGCACAAAAAAGTGCGGCGTGGGACACAACAACAACAACAACAACAGTGCACAATACACCGACTGTACACGTATGCATGCCCCGTTGCCCCAGCCGCTGTCTCCGCTGCATGGGCGCTGGTGGGCTCCGAACATCAAACACATCCTGAACACACCCTGTAAAAAAAAAATAATTATTGTCTCGCCAGTTTCCAGGTGGGTGTGACGTGAGTAACAGCAAAGGTTTTGTTTATAATTAAGAGAGTTGAGTGGTGGGTGAAGAACTCACTAAGAAGCGCCAGTAGCTCCGGGTGTACCAACGGCGTGCATCCGCCGATGCCATTTTGTCTGCCGCGGCAGACGGGTGATTCTGACCGACAGGTAGGGAGGTTGCGTAATTAATATAAGGGCACCTGCGCAATCTGCTGCAGGACACTTTCGAACTTGGTTAACGGGCGATTCATCTGACTTCTGATCCTACTTCGTTTCTCCCCTGACCCCTATTCATCTTCCGTTTTATCGTCTTATATATTTACTTTGTGCCTTCACAAGCCCTCTAATTGTCGTTTGCTCTCAAGGAGACAGATTCCTTTTCGTGCATCCTTCTTGAAAGGGGAGCCTGCAGACGTATGGATACTCGAGGAACGCTGCGCTGGGGCTTGCATGCCCGCCCAGCATATTTTGATGCGGCTCGAGTACAGCATGGACCAAAGAAGCAGTTCACATGTATCTACCACGTATCAGGCGGCAAAGTCCTTCTGGGCCACAAGAAAACTTCTTCGGAGGATTCCTGTGTGGGCAAGGTGGATGGTTTTGGCGGGAAGGTCCAGCTTGGGCAGGATCCCAACGAGCAGGCGCTTATCCGCTGGAACGAGGAGACAGCGACGAAGGGACATCGTGACACCCTGAAATGCATTGCTGAAGTTTTTATTGTATTTAGGGACAAGTCGGATGTGTGGCAAAATTACATATACCTTTTGGGGAATTTCGATGGGCAGCCGGCCGAGACCGCTGCCATGACGCCCACCTGGTGGACAATCGCTGAAGTGCCGTACGATTGCATGTGGCCGGACATTCAGCACTGGCTGCCACGAGTGCTCACAGGAAAGGCGGATGAACCTTATTTCAGGGCCACGTTTGTCTATGAGGGCAACACGTGCGTGTGGGGTCACATTGCGGACTTGCCATAGAGATTTGGTTGTCTCGCTTAATGCACGTCTGGACATTAATCATCCTAACTTGTGCTGCATATTGGTTTGGTGACCAAGCAGCACAGACTTGCACTGTCGCCACATCCGCAGCGTGGCATTTCAATTCGGGCTGGGCGTTAAGACATGGAGGTGGGTTTGGGAGATATCTGGGCCCTAGGAAACTCAAGCCTGAATTAATTAATTAATTAATCAATTAATCAATAAATTAATAGAGACGTGACTGCGTCACGTGAGCATAAGTCCTCAGTGGGAGGGGAACATGGGATGGAATGGATGGTGTAAGCTATCTAGGTCCTAGTTACAGGGGTGTGGGCACCGCGGCCCGAATCGCTATGAATGCCATACGCGGTCACAACTCAAGCCTGCATGCCTTTGTAAATCCCGCATGTCTTCCTGAATTTTTTGTACGATGGAGGTGAAATGAATGAATTAAACTCGTGCCTCCCTTGGGGATCGAGTCGCGGGGTGTTAACCTCGAGGGAGGGAGGGAGGGAGGGAGGGAGGGAGGGAGGGAGGGAGGGAGGGAGGGAGGGAGGGAGGGAGGGAGGGAGGGAGGGAGGGAGGGAGGGAGGGAGGGAGGGAGGGAGGGATGTCCGGCACACAATTGTCCTGCCGGTCTAAATTCTAGATGGAGCCAGACCCTAGCGGTCGCTCCCAGGGCATGCTTCCCGTAGGTGCAAATACGCATCATCCCCATTGTCAGCAGGGGGGTCATTGTCCTCTACTACCTGGGCCCAGTTGGCCTTGTCCTGCATCTTTTTCCAAATCAAGGAGAGGCCTAGCCCCCCGGGGGGGCTATATCCTCTACCAGTTGAGCTACTCTTTGAATGTGCGGGCCTTACAGCGTCTAAGTACATGGCTGCGCCCATCTCACGTGAGGAGGTGCCTGCCCGGAGCCCTGAGCGGGCAGCAGCCCTGCGCACGGGTGGGCCACGAGAAGTGTCTACCAGGATTAATTTGTACGAGCTAAGTGCCCTCACTAGCTGCAACTACGCTGCTTGAAATGACGTGGACAGGTAATGGTGAGCGCACCACGATTTGTAATGCATGGGTGCTGCGCCGCATGGCCCGCACCTTCAAAGAATGTTCAGCTAGTAGAGGGCACGGGGGGCCTAGGCCGGCCTCTCCGTGATTTGGAAAAAGATGATGGACAAGGCCAAGTGGGCCCAGGACATAGAGGACAACGAGCCCCCCCCCCGTGGGGAAGCGCCCGCGTGTGCAAACCTGCGGGAGGCACGCCAGACAGATCCCCTAGGGTATAGAGTTGATGTTGATAGATTTTGTAGATAGATGTTGTAGATAGCTGTTGTAGATAGATTAGACCGGTAGGACTGTTGCACCCATCCATCCATCCATCCATCCATCAGTCCATCCATCCATCCATCCATCCATCCATCCATCCATCCATCCATCCATCCATCCATCCATCCATCCATCCATCCATCCATCCATCCATCCATCCATCCATCCATCCATCCATCCATCCATCCATCCATCCATCCATCCATCCATCCATCCATCCATCCATCCATCCATCCATCCATCCATCCATCCATCCATCCATCCATCCATCCATCCATCCATCCATCCATCCATCCATCCATCCATCCATCCATCCATCCATCCATCCATCCATCCATCCATCCATCCATCCATCCATCCATCCATCCATCCATCCATCCATCCATCCATCCATCCATCCATCCATCCATCCATCCATCCATCCATCCATCCATCCATCCATCCATCCATCCATCCATCCATCCATCCATCCATCCATCCATCCATCCATCCATCCATCCATCCATCCATCCATCCATCCATCCATCCATCCATCCATCCATCCATCCATCCATCCATCCATCCATCCATCCATCCATCCATCCATCCATCCATCCATCCATCCATCCATCCATCCATCCATCCATCCATCCATCCATCCATCCATCCATCCATCCATCCATCCATCCATCCATCCATCCATCCATCCATCCATCCATCCATCCATCCATCCATCCATCCATCCATCCATCCATTCTGCGGAAGCTTGCATTCTGGACGAAAAATGGCTGACGGCGGTACATGGCTGACGGCGGAGCTCAGATCTTTTGCGTCTGAGCCCCAAGTCCTAGTACAGCCATGCTACGCCCTGGCTATGTTCAGATTACTTGCCCACGCTCCTTGCTATGATATGCTCACATGGGCCTTATTGCACCCACAGTTTGCCGGATCGTTAGCCTGTCCTTTTAGCTAGCCGCGCCCGATTGCAGCTGTGGCATGCCTTTGGCATGAAGGAGACTGGGGGTCTCTGCCCTTTCTCCTGTAGTGCACACACAGGGATTAAAAGCACTTCGGTGCTCCGTGACTCCCCAACGGGAGCACGAGTTTAATTAATTAATTAATTAATCCATCCATCCATCCATCCATCCATCCATCCATCCATCCATCCATCCATCCATCCATCCATCCATCCATCCATTGGCGACCCGTCTGACATGCCTCCTTTCACCTCTCGCGAGGTCACGGAGGCGGTCCAGCGCCTGCGTTATGACGCAGCCACCGGCTCTGACGAGATTCCGGCCGCAGTTGTAAAACTTGCAGCCGAATTCGAGGACACAGGAGTTATGCTGCTCTTCCGGGACATCTGCAACCGCCTTCTGCTGTCGTCGCAACCACCTCCAGCGGCCTGGCAACACAGTTTTCGCACGATGCTGTACAAGAACAAGGGGTCGCCTGCCGACCCCGGCAACTACAGAGGGGTGTGCATTCAAAGTGCCCCCCTCAAGCTTCTTATGCGGCTCATCCTGAACCGCCTGCGCACGGCCCTTGACGGTCACCTCAGCGAGACTCAGCACGGCTTCCGTTCAGGTCGCAACACAGTACAGGCGCTCTTCGCTACTCGCAGACTGGTGGAGGAACTGCAACGCCTTCAGCCTGGTGAGTCCCCTTTGCACCTTGTGCTGGTGGACTTCATCAAAGCCTTCGATTCGGTTTTCTGGCCTGCGCTTTGGGACATCCTCGAGTTGTTCCGGATCCCCCGCCCCCTGATTGCTGTCATCCGCAACCTGTATGAAGGGTCCACCACTTCGGTGCGCACTTCTTATTACGGGACCACGCCCCCATGCCCTTTACAGAAGGGTGTGTGGCAGGGCTGCGTGCTGTCGCCCTACCTGTTCATTATTGTTGTCGAATACGTCATGATTCAGGCGCGCAAGCGATTTGCCCGCATCGTGGGCAGGGAACCAGGAGTGCAGGTTGCTAACAAATTCTGGCATGGCGGTGCGGACACGGAGATTCGGCTAGCAGACATCATTTACGCAGACGACACCACCCTCTTCGAGGACACTGAGCACGTGCAGACATGGCTTGACTGCCTGGCTCTCGAGGCCCGTGCAGTGGGGCTTGAGGTCAGCAAGAAGACAGAGGCCCTGGCGGTTGGGCTCACCAACCCAGCGCCGCCCCTCTATCTCCTAGACGGCTCTCGAGTCCTGTATCGGGACCGCGTTAAGCTGCTGGGCAGCCTGCTCCCTAGCTGCGAGGTTGATGTGGACCACCGCATCTCCCTCGCCTGGCACGCTTTACGCCAGTACCGGGCCCTGTGGCGCAAGCCCCTGGGCAAGATCGAGAAACAGGACCTGTTCAAGGTCCTCGTCCTTCCTGTTCTCACGTATGGCGCCGAGACGTGGACCCTCACCGCCGACCTGGCCCGCAAGCTGGACGGCGCGGTCACCAGCATGCTGCGTTCCATTTTCAGAGTAGGATATGCTGCTCATGTCCGCAATGAGGACCTGTACCAGGGCATGCCCTATATCACCAGCACAATTAAGCAACGCCGCCTGCAGCTAGTAGGGCACCTAGCTCGCACCAACCAGGTAGACACCTCACGTGGCCCCCCCGCAGGACTGCGACCAGCCCAGCCTGGCCGGCACCTCCTGACGTGGGCTGGGCCCAGTAATGTTAGACGCCGCAAGGCCCGCACCTTCAAGGAACAGCTAGTAGAGGACATGGGGGGCCTAGGCCTCTCCGTGATTTGGAAGAAGATGATGGACAAGGCCAAGTGGGCCCAGGTCATAGAGGACAACGAGCCCCCCCCAGTGGGGAAGCGCCCGCGTGTGCAATCCCGCGGGAGGCACGCTAGATAGCCCCCCCTAGGGCAGCGTGCGGCTGCCTAGATAGATGTTGTAGTTAGAATGTTGTTAGCTAGATGTAGTATGTAGCCAATGTAGATAGATTAGACCGGTAGGAATGTGTGCACCCATCCATCCATCCATCGGGGTTAATGCTCCGTGACTCCCCAACGGGAGCACGAGTCTAATTAATTAATTAATTAAACCATCCATCCATCCATCCATCCATCCATCCATCCATCCATCCATCCATCCATCCATCCATCCATCCATCCATCCATCCATCCATCCATCCATCCATCCATCCATCCATCCATCCATCCATCCATCCATCCATCCATCCATCCATCCATCCATCCATCCATCCATCCATCCATCCATCCATCCATCCATCCATCCATCCATCCATCCATCCATCCATCCATCCATCCATCCATCCATCCATCCATCCATCCATCCATCCATCCATCCATCCATCCATCCATCCATCCATCCATATCCATCCATCGGGGTTAAAATGCTCCGTGACTCCCCAACAGGAGCACGAGTCTAATTAATTATAATTAATTAATGGGTGCGACATCGCATTTCTCTCTCAAACGCACGTGCAAGCTTCTCGGAATTCTCACCTTCCTCCATGTCAAAGTTCTTGACGATGACGTTAAGGCTGCGCTTGGCGAGCTCGGCCTCCTCGCGGAGGTCAAGCGTCTGCTGCTGGAGCTGTGCTGCGACGGTGGAGGTGGTGGAGGTGGTGTGCTGCTTAAGCATGTCCGCCCAGGTCGGGATGGGAGGAGCATCGCCAGCCAGGCCAGCTGGGGCTGGCTTGGCGGCAATGTCCTTCACCGCCTTGGCGGTGAGGCCTGCGGTGTTTTGCAGGACCTCCATGGCGGTGGCATTGTCCTTGAGGCGCTGGTCGATGTCGCGGAGCTGGGCGGTGATGGAGTCAGTGGAGGCGGAGGGGGGGGGGGGGAAGGCGAGGAGGGCGGCGGTGGCGGTGGGGATTATATGGTGGGGAGCTCAGCAGCCAGCGTTCGGCGGCCACAGCTGCCACATCTGCAGCGAGGGGCGTCACGTGCTGTGGCATGTCTTCGTGGAGGTGGAGGAGGAAGGTGGATTCGGTCAAGGGGGCGGGTTTCCAGAGGTCCGCGGCACAGCGCTGAAGGATGAAAAAGAGGGCGGCGAGCTGAATTAAGGCGCGGTCGGGACCAACCAGTCAGGTCACTAGGTTCGCGGTGCTGAAACTGGCCGTCAGACTGGCTGCGGAAGGGCAATTATGGCGTCGGAGGCGCTGGCACAGGTCAAGAAGGGAGGCCGGTGTACGACCCGGCCATAAGACACGAGCTCCAGTATCCTGATGTGTGGCATGTCGAAATAGCCGGGTCTGTGGACGTCGAAGGCGGAAAATAACCTGTCGACGTCAAAGTCGTGCTCAGACCAGCTAGGTTCGGCTGGGCGGCTGCGTTTGGGCTCAGGCGATGCAGAAGGCGAGGCATTAAGCCCGGGAGGGTTCGAGGCGACCACCAGTGCGCGACTACTGTCACGTACCGCTGCCTGCCGGACCTGAGGGCGAAGCTGCAGCCGAAGCTGCAGACGTATTTTCATGGCTTAGCGCAGCCGCCAGGCTGCGTTGCGTCGAGGAGCGTTTGCTCGTCATAGATTGCGTAATAGCTTCGGAAAACTATATCAGCGTGGGCGTCTTAGAAAGACGAAGCGATTGTGATAGTCACAGCCGAATTTGGTGCCCAAACGTGAAAGTTATGAGCTCCGCCGTCAGCCATGGCTACCGCGTGGCTCGTGGCTTCATGGCAGTGGACATGGCGGGGTAATGCCCTGTGGCACTGATGTCGTAAGAAAATCAGCAAAAAGTGCAGTGTTGCCGTTTTAGTTGGAGACTGTACCGTCGGGGGCGTGCTGCATGACATAAGTACTCCAGTACCTTGTGGAAGCGTTGCGTTCCATACTCCAGTAGCAGAGCGAGGTTGTTGCGACCAGCCGGGGTGCCGTTCTCCAGCTCCTGAAGCAATGATGTCCTTGCGATCTTGTTCAGGGTGGCCAGAGTGCGGTGCGTAACCGACGCCCACCGTCAGAGAGTAGGTCGAGTGGCCCTCCACCGAAGGAACCTGTAGACAAACCAGTCGACGCTGCTCGGGCGCGTGATCCCAGTCCGGCCATCTACTACCTAGGGTAACATGCACATGTACATGTACATTCCCAGCCTAGCTATCACGGATTTCAAGTCGATCCACGTACAGGCGCGGCGGCCCGCCTGCGCGCGGACTAGCTGGGGCATAGACCTTGACCCTGACATACCCTCCATCTCAGTAGTATTACTTTTGGACTGCACAGATCCGGAGATAAGTTATCTTGACGATCTCAGTAAGACGAGATCTTGGTTAGACTCCAGGACCAACTTGCAATACTTATCCTAAATGAAACAACGTTTGCAGACGTTGGGCCACGCTGCTATTAATTAATTGATTAATTAAACTCGTGCTTGCGTATAATTGGGGAGTCATGCTGCTATGGACAGGTCAATGCGCTAAGCTACGTCTCCAAAATGTGACGACCCAGCCTATCAATTGCGGTTTCAAACCGGCGCTGCGTTACTAGTTTGTGTCAACAAGTTTTTGCATTCTGATTTGGCACGCCGCAAAGGTGAAAACCATTTGCGTTCAGTGCCGGTCCGCGGAAAACGCGATCTGCAAATGAATCCAGGCCGGAATCGAACTGGGGACCTCTCGCACCCACTTTTGCTGACTATAGGACGGACGTTGGTGCATGGTGCATGGTGCATGGTGGAGTTGGTGCATGGTTACCTGAAAACGATTATAATTGCAGTTTTGGCCGTGCGTCTTACGAAGGGCATCAACATCAGGCTGCTGTCTACAAGTAGATGGTAGTAGAAAACAGGGCAACAATAAGATTCCAAGCTGCAATTATTCTTTTGGCCTGCAATATCAACTCGTGTTGAAGTATGCTGTCATTGCACCTTACTTGATGCCAGCCATGAATCCTGCGTAAAAGCCTGCTACTGAGGGAAGGCCCGTGCTAAGAAGGGCAGTGGTCCTCTCAAAAAGTGAGTTGAACTGGCGAACACCGCCACGTACGTGCATGTACTGCATGAACTGCTCATTGACTTTTGCCCAGTTGACAGAGATCCACCCATAATACCTGCAGTAATTCAAAACCAAGGCACATCCAGGGAGCAAGGATGGGAAAGTCAGCGACGCACACATCAAGTAATGGCACTCATCAAGGTGGGCATATCAGACCCTATAGTTACGCAGGCCATACTTCAATGGCGCCTCACTCTAAACACTGTTCCAATTTCAGCACAGATGCCAAAATTGTTGTTGGCCCAGCAAGCACTGAGGGTGTGTGCGTGTGTGGTAGGAACGTTCAGGCCTTTTGGGCTATAGCAGCTTGTGCTTCTCTTGTTCTGTGTCTCAATTTTTGTGAGTATATATATTATAACAGTGTTTCCACGTAAGAACCACAAGACGAAGGTATAGCCTAGGCTGTGCGAGGGCTACCCCTTGGAGTGACCATTAGAGTGACCATTCAAGTGACCATGACCACCATACAGGGCTTCGCGAGGGTCACGCGTCCCAAATAAAGGAGTCACTTTGCCCAGTTCTAGGCACCACGCTAAATAAACTTGATTCGCCCGTGGCAAGGCCAATAGGCAAAAACATAGCGCATAAATGCAAGCTGATCTAACTTAACTTCTAGTAGACGTCCACAACAAGTGAAGCAGCGTGTAACATCAGGCTTACCAAAGGAGGAAGCCATTATGTATCAACAAAACCTTCGACGGCCTCACTAAGCAAACAAATAACAATCTCACAACAGCAGTATTGCCCTTGTAAGACAGCGAAAAGATTCGCATGCAGGTTTATCTAACCGGCTCAGACGGGACCCCTCCCCGGAGGAAACTGCGCTTAGTGAAGCTGCTGCCTAGTAATCGACAACGCTAACATTCAACATCCAAGCAAGACACTTACGTCATTACTTGCACCAGCAAGAGCATAAGACCTAGGCCCATCATGATCATGCGGCCGATGGACTTGAGAAACTTTGCGCTGATGAACCCCGCAACGCCACTGACGCCCAGGTTAACGACCACTGGGTTAATCCCGCTCAACGCTGTAGGTGCTGACTCCGGTTCCGATGCTGTACGCCCGTGTGCAGGCGCTTTCGATTTTTCCGTACTATGCGTCCGCGCAAAGGCAACAGACGGCCGCGCTAACCAGGCGCCTGCAACACAGCATAACGCAAAGGGGACGTTGGGGCCACTCTGACCCCCCTCCCCTCCATCATTCCAGCGGCGACCACCGCCACTACCACTGCTGTTGCCTCTTCCCCCTCTTCCGCCGTCACAGTTCATTGGCAGCCGTCGAGAGTGACGACGAGCCTTCCTTGTAGCAAGCAGCGGAGACAGACCAGCTGGGAAACGTAATGGTAGCAACAGGTTTGCCATGGCGAACCGAAGATGCATCGCTGACAGCGCCAAGTAAATGGCAAGTAATGACACAGCCTCTAACCGGACAACAAGCCGAAACCGCTAACTTTTCTGCACCATCGCCCTTTCAGAGGTGCCGTTACATAAGCATGATGTCTGTGACGCTGGGCCTCCAAGAAAAACGTCTACGACCGTATCAGGTCATCGTGTCATGCACGCAAAGCATGTTAATGCGCTCTTCCCTGAAATGGGCCATTGTCCCTTCTAGTTAGATTTTTTTTTCTTTTTATTAATCAAGTGGGGTCGACCGCATACACGCTGCGTGCACGCGCGCGTGTAAACTGCCCGCAATTAGAATTTTATAAAGATGGCATCCTCCGAACGTGATTCGTGTGTGCACTAATAATTGGCACTGCTGGAGACTGGAGTCTGGTCTGGCTCGCGCGTTGTGAGATTGCTACTGAAGGCAGGCTGTTTTATTACAGTAGGCGCAATCATCGAACCCGCTCCACCACAACGGATACAATCATCTATAATGGTAAACCTAACAGCTGGCCGTTACACGTGTATGGACTCACTGCTGCCGATGTGCGGCATGGGATCCAAGTCATCCAACTGACGAGTGACGACTGACTGACCAAATAAACGGGCTGAACCCTGGCTGAACAGGGGATAAGTTGAAGCCCCGGGACCTGCCATCGCTTGACACGTGGCACCTGTCCCCACGTGAGTCATCAGTCGACTGACCACTGACCTGCATTCACGTAGATTCGCGTGCGATTGCCTGCCCAAACAGAATTGCCCAGTTAGCACTCATTTGTCAGTTGACACCGCATTGCGACGTTTCCATAATTATGAGCCCTCAGCAACTGCAAGGCGCTGCATTAATTAAGAAGGCTCAGGGAAGCAGCGCATTTCGCAGTGCCCGACCCACTGACGATCGTCCTCGCCTGGATGATTTGCTGCTCTAGATCTGGTACTACTATATGTGCGCAGCCGTCTGCATCCATGTGTGCTGGCGCAAAACATTAATGCATAAATGTGTGGCCAGCACGCCATCTTCATCAAGTCTCACCCGCACCAGCTGCTTCCGTAAGCTTGAAGGCAACTGCTTTCCCTAGTCATCCATCACCTCGTACGCCATATCTTCTTCCCCCGAGCATACCTTGCTATTCCTTCATTGACCTGCTCATACGTCAAATTAAAGACTAGATACCGTTTTGATCTGCAGCCTTCCGATATATAATATGGGCAAACACATTCGTCTCTTCTTGCTCTTGCTGTTGTGCATGGCCGGCAGCAAGGTCAGTAACCAATCGTGACAGCGCTGATCCTCTTTTAAAGCAGCCGGCCTTGTATCCAATATCTACTTTTATCGCAAGCACTAACTTTCCTTTTTCGTTTTCCTTTACTGCTTCGGGGGTTTTCGGACAGGCTGCTGAAGCTCGTCATTTACAACAGGCTCAAGTAGCCGGGGGTGCCTCCGAATCACCTCAAGGACAAGCTCCAGCAACTACGGAAGCGATCATCTTCGAGGTGGAAGGGGGCGACGCGACTTTTGCCCCACAATTTGAGGAGGCCTTCGGCGATCCCGAATCCCAGGCTGCCGATCTTCAGTACGACAACTCCTACCTTTCTAATCCCGATCCAACACCTGACGAGTTGGCCAAAGCCGAAAGTGATCTGAACGGCGTGTCGCCTCTCGAGCCTGTTTCGCAGGCTGCCGACGCTGATCTCGATATGTTGGTGGCGTTCGATCCACAGGCTGTCTCGAGCGCAAACAACCCTTTTGTCAGGGCTGAGCGTGGCAGGTTTATGCTGGGATGCGAGGAATTCCTTTTTAACGGAGCTAATAGTCCCTACCTGATGGATGATGCAACGAATGGGCGGCGATGGGCTGTAACTGGTGAGTAGCCCATCATAATGTGTCCTTTGCCTTGTTGATAACGATCGATCCACCTTTTTTATCCGAATAGCATAATTTGTTTTCAAAATATCTTGACCTTATACTCTTGTGCTGCTTTCTTCCTCTTCATTTCCGCGATTGTGGTTTATTGCAGCGACCCTTGATAACCTCCAAAGAGCTGGTGCTTCCATCGTGCGTACCTGGGGGTTCGGGATCAATGGTGAGAGTCTTTTCATGTTTATTTTTCATATGACGTTAGACAGCTCCCTCATGTCGTCTGGTTAGCAACTTATGTGTGCCAGATACGATGGGCTGTTGTCTGGTGAGCCAACAAGCATGTTTATCTCTTTTGTGATTTGCTGAAATGCATGAAGACTCTAGCTAGCTTAGTTTCCCACGCATTTACATTTTACCTTTTGTATTCATAATATGAGGGCACGGCTAGGGGCACAGTATGCATAGTAGACAGTCAAATCTTGGCCCACTGCTTGTGACCATTTGTTGATGGGGCAACCTGGATGTGTTACTTATAGTCTGTTTCACCCACCGTGTCCTCTGCTTCAACTTTTTGTGCTATTTGCAGGATCACCTCTTCAAACCGCACCTGGGATGTACGACTACTCAAAGTTGGAAGGTAACACTCATTCCAGCACAGATGCTTGCATGATCTTGACTGTCCATTGTTACTATAACTATTGTCCTTCAGAGGTTTCCAGCAGCAAATATTTTTATTATGAAAAGTCAACTCCGGCGTTCCGAGTGCCTTGTCCCTTCCCTGTACTTCTGAACTTTGAGTGCAGGAATGGATTTTGTTCTCTCGGAGATGAAGAAGAGGGGGCTTAAGGTAAGCTATCAAGTTCCAGTGGTTCTGGTGCGCCATGCACCGTGGCTTTAACTGAGAAAACAAAATATTGTAATGTAGAGAATAGACTACTGCGCTCGAGAATAGACTACTGGCTTACCACGTCTCTTTCAAGATCTTGCCTCCTCCAAATGGTAGCAGGTTGGCGAATGTATGATCCATGCATGTTGCAAATTAAAATACTACTATTATATTAGGATGATAAGAGAAGCTACTTGAAAAACGTAGCGTAAAAGCACAACAGTTCTTGACAGGATCTTTTGTTGATCAGGAATATTACATGTCAGAAATAATTAAAGGCCAGCAGGGATCAGTTCATGTGAGGAACTGACAGCAAGGTCAGAATGCTACTTATGGTTCAGCTACCAGAGAAGCGGCTGCTGACCGTGATCTCTCTGCCCCTGCTCTTCTGCTAATGTTTGCAGGCGGTCATACCCTTTGTGGACTATTGGACACGATATGATTCTGTCCCCAAGTATGTATCTTGGAGTCCCACTGCCAAGGGGCTGAATGACTTTTTTACGGATGAGACGGTGAGCAGTTTTCGCAATATGGGTGCATCATTGGCTGCCTGCTTTGGGAGTGTTGTTGAGAGGTACACTGCTTTTACAATGCATCTTACATGGAATCTCAATGGTCATATTTCAAACTTTTCTGGGAGTCGGCCATAAAGACCACACACTGCCACTGGTCCTATCGGGCACTAGAAACTAGAAACAATTGTGGATGTACCGCTGCGCTTCTCACTGGCTCGTACTGGTTCTTTTCTGGCATATTTGCTCTATGGATGTGGCTCATATTGCAGGTAAAGAAGATTTATCGTGACCACGTGTCGTTCTTCTTGAACCGAAGGAATACGATCACAGGAGCGTTTTACAAGGCAGATCCTACTATCGCGGCGTGGAACCTGGGTAATGAAATCAGGCAAGTTATCAGACATTATTCTCTGAGGTTGCGATGAAACTTAGCTTCTTGTTTAATCTTATTCTGTACTGATCAAATATTCGCTTCCTCATGTCTCTTTGAAGTTTTTGCCTGCTTTTCTTGCGTACGTGCAGATGCATGAAGTGTCCCCTGTCTAAAATGAATAACTGGATTAACGAAATGAGCGCACATGTCAAGGTATGAACAATGATGTTGTCTGCGTTATTTCTTACGCCTTGCAGGTGTAATGATGTCTATCAATAGTTCGGTACCCCCAGCCATGTCCTACTATATACAACATACTGTCTATTGTGCTTCACTATTTGCATCTATACTTATGTTCTGGGTGATGCCTGTTGCTGACAACGAAAGACCACCGTGGGGAAGGGCTCTGGTGATTATTATTTGTTATATGGTGTGTGGCCTGCTGCAACTTGTGATCACACTTTGCCTCTTTGCCTCTTTCGCTTTGAACACGTTGATTCTTTTAGTAATTTAAATAAATATCTCTTGCGTTTCTTGCTGGTTGATTGCAGGCTCAGGGTGCTAAGCAGATGGTTACCACAGGAGTTGAAGGATTTTTCTCGACTAAGGAGCTGAACCCAGCACCATGGGCTACAGGAATGGGCCAGGATTTTTACATGAACCACAACGTTCCTAACATCGACTTTGCGGTGTATCATCTGTGGTGAGTCAACTGTCTTCTTTTCTGTCTAAATTTTTTTCTGTAATTAAGTAGATCCCTTTATGGACGGTTAACAGGCTCTTTTTACCATGCGCACGGCTTCATACTAATGGTCATGTTGTGGGGGGCAGGACATCTTGCATCTATCTGTAGAAAAATAGTCTGATGGAAAGTAGTGTGTGTATAGTTGTATAAAAAAAGTGCGTGCATGTAATTTCATTTGCTTATTTGCTTTTAAAATTTCATTTTTATGTTGGAACTATTCTTTTATAAATATTCAACCACGCAGCTTGAAAAAAAGCTAGGACTTAGACAGCACCATTTAGCACCTGACTTTGGTTGTCTTCGCATGCTGCTTCCAGCGTGTGTGTTTCTAAACCAGTTTGTGTTCTCCCTTGCCTTGGTCATAAATTGTCGTCCTTGCACTAACAGGCCCGATAACTGGATTAGGGCCAAGTCTCTGGAGGAGAAGGTCACATTTGTGAAAGCCTGGGTGAAGTCCCACATGAACGCTGCCAAGGTACGCGATGAATACTTAATATCATTGTGTTACCATCAGCAATACTGCTATGTTTCTGCCTATAATGTGGCAGTGCAATGCATGCTGAAAGTAAATGAATGGCTCAGGATAGACTAGCGTATGCGTTTACCCATGGTGGAGCCATGCGAGTATTGGTTCTGTGCGATTGCTTACTTGCTCCCCCGTAGTACTAGTGGCAACCTGCTTCATTTTTCAGGGTCTGTTTTGTATCTAACAATTCGTCTGAGTACCTTCATAAGAACAATTGATGTATGTTGCGTATTGCAGAAGCTCGGTAAACCACTGGTGCTTGAAGAGTTCGGCAAGGACCTTTCTCAAGGTGAGAACTCTTCATGCCTGGAGCATTGTTATCCATTACACCGTGGTTTACGTGCGAATCTATCAGGCTGACATAAATGTTACGTCCACTTGCAATTCAGGTCTACCTTATGCTTGGCATGTGGTACTGCGGGTACACTTTGGAGTTGTGGCATCTGCCTTTTCAGATTTCTGACAGCTCATCGTGCAATCTGCTATTCATCATTATTCAATTTCTGACGCTGCCTTCGATTTTGCTTTTGCTTTCCACGTGGTGGCTGTTGTGGTGTTGTACGCCTGCTGTTGAGGCACGCCCACAGGTGGCATCACAGGGAGAGACAGGTTAGTACATGCATCCTTTGTTTTTGTCTGACAGATTCCAACAACACTGCTAGTAGCTTTATCTGTCCACTATTAGCCCAGTGCAGCCCAGGCGCCAGCAGCGCACGAGGTGCGCGACTGCTGCTGATTGATGTGAGTCACAACACTCAGAACAATCGTACCAAATCTTTCACAGTCCTGAATGAGAACTGACATAAACTTAATTGGCACGTGCTTGGCATTGTGTGCAGAATTTTCGACGTTTGCTACCAGTTGGCAGCAGACTCCGTGAAGTCTGGAGGTCCGCAACGCGGTGCCATGTTTTGGGCCTTTGGAGAAGACTATGAGAATGCGCTGCCAAAGTATGCCGTGGCTACAACTAGTGCCACGTTCAACATCGTCTCCAGGTTCCACAAGGATCAAGTGCAGCTCAAGAGCGGGTACGTCTCCAGTGTCCTTTCCTACGTGCTCTGCTTTCTTTGCTGTTTGTTGTGTCTGCATGGAGCATCCATGTGCCCATGCTTACTTTTACCAAGGTAGTGGTCTGGTCTTTGTTTATGCATTGGTGTACAGGCCTGGCCCTTGTGTTATGGTAGTACTAACTCATGCAACTGAGTTTCTGTGTGATCGTCACTGCAGGCTTCCTGGCTCGTGCTGATTGGGGTCGGCAGAAGATTGTCAGGTATGTTTTGAAGTATCTGCTGGCTTGTTAGCATTCTACTAGTAATAGGATGCCTGCACTGTCACTATGAAGCCAGTCATAAATCTTTACTCATTCTTTTATAACAGTTGTTCTGATAGTGTATATGCCTTCTGATATATTTTACCAGAGAAAATGGCAGAAATGTGAATCTTGGTTATTTCATTACGGTGTTCCTTCCATGTTGCCCTTTCCACCAATGTCTTCATTTAAACCAGCTAGATGCTCCGATTTCGGGTCCTGCGAAGGCTTTTCGAGGTCTAGCTGACAACGCCTCGGAAGAACTTGGAGCCGCAACTGAGCTGCCGGCTGGTGGAAAGCCTGATAAACTTATAAAATAGGATGGACACTTTTTCGCTTTTTCATGGCCATGGTAATTAATTGGGGTTGTTTATGGACTTGCCATGCACATGGCTTCCAGTATATGCCCACAATTTTTGTGTTAAGGGTGTTACATTAGCACCTGCTTGTTTTATACAAGGAAAATTTTGAAACGGCAGATATGTCAGGCCAAGTTGCCAATTTACCTGAAGGATATGGACGCCGCGGGTACAAGAGTTTTGTGCTATGCTCCCTTGTGATAGCACCACTCAGGTTCTACTATCGAGTTACATCATGAAGTTACTAAGTTATTACATCAAAGAGACAATAATACATTATTATATTATCATTTTCCTATTGGTCTTCATGTTTGTTGGCATGGACGGGGCGCAATTGAAACATGACTCTTTGACACCGTGCATCCTCATGATTGCTGTGCGCAGTCAAGTGTCAATGCATTGGAATCTTTTGCCGGATTCCGGACGATAGTACTGTCCTGTCATTAATTAAATTAATAATTAGGTTGTGTACGTAGACTGTCATTTGAACACCGGGCCACCCAACATCATGTAGACTGTGGAACGTGGGTACCAATAAAGGAACCTTCAACCTCTATACACAATGAGGGAGGGTGCCCCAGCTTCTCTCTCTGCCTCAAGTGGGCAGGCCACAGAGCGCTCTCTCCGCATCATGGTGCGGGCGCTGACAAGCTGTGCCCGCTGACATCGCTGCTGGCATTAATTAAGTAATAGACACGTGACTGCGTCATGCACGTGAGCATAAGTCCTCAGTGGGAGGGAAACATGGGATGGCATGGTCCATGATGTAAGCTAACTATCCCTGCTGTAAGCTAACTATATATCCCCGCGTGTGACCAAGTATGGCATTCATAGCGATTCGGGCCGCGGTGCCCACACCCCTGTAACTAGGACCTAGATAGCTTATATTAAATTAATAATTAGGTTGTGTACGTAGACTGTCATTTGAACACCGGGCCACCCAACATCATGTAGACTGTGGAACGTGGGTACCAATAAAGGAACCTTCAACCTCTATACACAATGAGGGAGGGTGCCCCAGCTTCTCTCTCTGCCTCAAGTGGGCAGGCCACAGAGCGCTCTCTCCGCATCATGGTGCGGGCGCTGACAAGCTGTGCCCGCTGACATCGCTGCTGGCATTAATTAAGTAATAGACACGTGACTGCGTCATGCACGTGAGCATAAGTCCTCAGTGGGAGGGAAACATGGGATGGCATGGTCCATGATGTAAGCTAACTATCCCTGCTGTAAGCTAACTATATATCCCCGCGTGTGACCAAGTATGGCATTCATAGCGATTCGGGCCGCGGTGCCCACACCCCTGTAACTAGGACCTAGATAGCTTATACCATCCATTGCATCACGTGTCTATTAATTAATTAATTAATCCATTGCATCCCATGTTCCCCTCCTGCACTGAGGACTTATGCTCATGTGACGCAGTCACGTGTCTATTAATTAATTAATTAATCCATCCCTGCTGGCATAAGATGCAAATTACATGCAGTTATACATGTGAAATTTTAAGTGCAGTCATAACATAGTTGTCTCATGAGACAACTATGTTATGACATTTGTATGTATGTAATGACATTTGGATCATGAAGTTTAATTACTCATGCATGAGAGCTAGAACTCCATATATATTTGTTGAGAACGAAGTGTTGAGCCTGGCTGGCAGGTAGCTCTCCTTTTAGTGCAACTAGGCTTTCGGCGACCGAGGCCGTAGCCAAAAGGCATCACCAATCATGGTGCAGCAGTTAATTAATTAATTAATTAACACAGGAAGCCTCGACTACTCCACCAGGTGACAGATCCGCCATTCATTGGCATATCCCAGCTGCAGATTTGCTGCAATCTAGTAGATATAGGATCTATGACACATTAGACCAGACAAAGACACAAAGTTGTCCAACGGACCTAACTTGCTTGAGTTGCACTGCGCTGCTTGCACCCAAGTGCTGAGCCGCTGAGCCGGTACACCGCGTGTACTTCGGGTATAGCTCTAATATTTTATGACGTTTTCACAGCTAACAAGTCCTGCGATGACGAGTTGACATCTGTACGTACAGACGTACCCAAAATCTGCAGTACCTGGATGCCACACACAGGTGTAGATTTGCAAAGTCATCACATGTGGTGTTGCATATGTGTATGCAGATGTCAGAATTTTTTTTAAGTATGCAGGACATGCAGGAGGCTTGCCTGCCTGTAGACAGGGCATAGCAAAAGAAAAAGCGCCAAGCTCAAGACATGATGAAGATCTGTGCACAATATAAATGCATTCAACTTCCATGTCCGATGATGCACTTGGTCTCTAGTGTGGAGGCCTGCATATTCTTGTAGTTACTAGTATCATCACAATAGGCTCACTAAGAGCGTGTGCACTAAACCAACCATGCAGCTCACAAAAGTCCTCAGTTATGCCAGACCTGTGCGGCCGACGTGCTTGTATAGTACACAGGCATGCGATTTCCTGATTACTAGCGATTTCTCATGCTTCCGTGCAAGGTGCAGGAATTTCATGCACAAGTCGACCCGCCAAGCAATGAACATTACTGCAACAACTTACATATATTTACATCCAGTGGCCCGTGGCTGGGGCTTTTCCTCCCCCTTTTACGCCGCGTTGCGTTTGAAGAACTCTACAGCCGCCTGGTAGGTAAGGCTAGTAGGCGATACCAGGAAGCGGTTGGTGTTGAGCGACTGCCTCAAGCCCTGGCCAAAGACCCAGAACATGAAGCCCTGCTGGGGTCCTCCCTCGGCCTCCGACTCGGCTGTGATGGCGAAGGCGAGTTCGAAGAACCTGGCAGAGTTCACAGGCAGAGGTAAACAAAATTATTGTGGGTTTTTATGGCCGCATGACCTGAGGTGAAGCTGACTGGGGGAACTGCTGGAACCTGGCTAGAACTGGTGAAGCCCTAGACTGTGGTATTGCATACTGAGATACTAGTAAAAAATGAAGTTGCTGAGTCACATGGAACTTAGTCGAGTAGATGCTTCAAGCCTCTTTCACTCGCCTACTAAATTAGCCAAACATCCACAACAGCGTATCATGCAGGGTATGCATAGTAAAGAGCAGGTGCACACACTATCTATATTTCTTATTATAAATTCCTATAAATTCCTATAAATTCCTTCAGGGTTCTTCTTCTTTTCGTGTTTTTCATTATGTTGCATGCCCATCTCACCTCGGTTATTTATCATTCTCAAGGAACATAAACATGGAACTTGTATGTTTGATAATAAAGGCTACATTTGCAAATTCTTGGCAAGTATCAGGACTGCAGACAAAATGTGCTGTGCAATGCCACAACCGCCTGCGTGTGTACTTTATGGGGCACGCCAACAGACCCTGTGCATAGGAAGGGAAGTGCGGGTGGAAATGTGGGGCTGGGGTGGTATATAGTGCAATATTCAAACCGAGTTAATCTTATAACAGCCTACCCAGCGGGCAGGAAAACAATACACTTCCAGGCTCGAGGCTTTTCAGGAAATTTAAACAACAGGTTGCTGAAACAAAGCGATGAGGGTCTAATGAGAGTTAGCGCGCAGCCTGGGCTGGGCCGGATAGGGGGATGATTCTCCGGCCAGATGGTCTTTAATGAACAACCAACACAATATCCACTTTGATATGAAACCAGACCCTTGATGCGGATCTTTCCTCTTGCGACTGCTGGAGCTGTTTGCTCTTTCGAAAGCTGCAGTGACAGTCATAACTTTAGTTTCGTCAATGCCTAATGGGTTGAATTCCAGACAGTGCCAGCATGCAGCCTACCTCTTCCTCTCCTCATCAGTCCCTGTTCAAGTGGGCATATGCGCCCGCATGCGTCGGGTTGCGCCGCCGCGAGATACGGTAGCCAAGTCCACATGCACGCATGCGCCGCCAGGGGGGAAGGAAAACACCCAAAAGGCACACCTTGGCCCAGAACAAAGTGAGGAGAAAAATGAGCAGCATCGGAGGTGCCCACGCTGATGGACACTCGGCAACCGCGTGGGTAGAAAAGGGTTCGGGTCGGTAAAAAAGGAACCGATGACAGATGATGCTAATGGCACGACGCAACCCAGACGCACTCGCGAGGACCTTGTCCATTGACAGGCAACTAGCTGGCACGTAACAAGACGCGGGACTGAGGCATGCATGCATGACAAACGACAAACAAGCACTCCGTAGTACCGGTGCTGGACCCCAGTGCTGTAAACAAATACTACTACCCCAATTACGTTCCTCGAGGGTGACCTCAAGGGTTGGGGTCAGCTTCCTTGGGCGTAGAATAGCAGGATGACCCCCCCCCAAAAGCGAAAACATTTCCAGCGTGGAAACAAAGCCAGCTGTATTATCCATGGGACAACCAGATACATATTCCATAGCAGTATGATACTTCCAGATTAGATTGCATAGTAGCTCAGCGGGCAAGAATATATGTATGCGAAAAAAAGATGTCTGGCTCAAGGATCGTCACAGAGCGATGCAGCCGTAGCATGCTACGTCTGCGCCCAAGGAATGTGGTGCCAAAATAAAGACCTTTAATGAACTGAACAAATTTTCCTTTTCAAGAAACAAATTGCAACAAAGACTCCATGGATGCTTCCAGTCACATCCACATGACTTTTGACGTCTTGCCTGATAGGAAATGGTTTTTGCGTACACCGTTATAGTGTAACAGATCATGTACAATCTCCCTTTGATTATTGGCAACTGTCTGTATACTACTGATTGACCATGTGCAGTCTTCTTACAGTCTTCTTATTTAGTAGTGCGCGCTATTGCCATTTTGTGAATTAAGGGTGCCTGAGTACACCCACCCACGCGCTATAAATATTCCAACTCACCTCCATCTACGTTGATCTCCTTGCCAAACTCAGAGAACACGACCGGCTTCCTGAGCGTCTGGCCCATGCACGCACGGCCGTACGACGGGGTAACACGTGGCAAAACGTGGCAACATGACAGAGCATGGACATCACCAAGGTGCATGTGGGTGGTGAGACACCGTGAAATTTGTAGAAGGTCCATGGTTGGGACATCCATCTATGTCCATATAGATCTCGAGCCCCCACCACAACGAGATACGCAGCAGTAGGGATGGCCACCAGCCAAGCCTGTCGAGACTGTGTCCCCAGTAACCACCCCCACATGCATGCATGACCCAAACGCCCGATGACCAAGACAAACTTCCATGGGGGTGGTTAATTTGGCGCGTGCGCACGAGGATGGTTGGCGTTTGTAAACACAAGACTAAATTATACATGTAGGCTTGCACGCACACTCGCGGCGGCGATGCGGTCCCTCATCCAGCGGTCCATTGTGGTCAGGCGGTCCTCGGAAGGCAGCCCCTTGAACCAATTGTCCGGCCTGCGTGCACATAGGGAAGCACACACGCATTAGCCACGGCCAGGCAAGCATTAGCCCATGGGCGCCCCTCGCAAGCATTAGCCCATGGGCGCCCCTCGCAAGCGTTAGCCCACGCGCCCACGCAAGCATTAGCCCACGCGCCCACGCAAGCATTGGCCCACGCGCCCACGCAAGCATTAGCCCACGCGCCCACGCAAGCATTAGCCCACATGCCCACACAAGCATGAGCCAACGCGCCCACACAAGCATTAGCCCACGCACCCTCGCAAGCGTTAGCCCGCGCGCCCACGAAAGCATTAGCCCACGCGCCCACGCAAGCATTAGCCCACGCGCCCACGCAAGCATTAGCCCACGCGCCCACGCAAGCATTAGCCCACGCGCCCACGCAAGCATGAGCCCACGCGCCCACGCAAGCATGAGCCAACGCGCCCACACAAGCATTAGCCCACGCGCCCACACAAGCATGAGCCAACGCGCCCACACAAGCATTAGCCCACGCACCCTCGCAAGCGTTAGCCCGCGCGCCCACGAAAGCATTAGCCCACGCGCCCACGCAAGCATTAGCCCACGCGCCCACGCAAGCATTAGCCCACGCGCCCACGCAAGCATTAGCCCACGCGCCCACACAAGCATGAGCCAACGCGCCCACACAAGCATTAGCCCACGCGCCCACACAAGCATGAGCCAACGCGCCCACACAAGCATTAGCCCACGCACCCTCGCAAGCGTTAGCCCGCGCGCCCACGAAAGCATTAGCCCACGCGCCCACGCAAGCATTAGCCCACGCGCCCACGCAAGCATTAGCCCACGCGCCCACGCAAGCATTAGCCCACGCGCCCACGCAAGCATTAGCCCACGCGCCCACGCAAGCATTAGCCCACGCGCCCACACAAGCATGAGCCAACGCGCCCACACAAGCATTAACCCACGCGCCCACACAAGCATGAGCCAACGCGCCCACACAAGCATTAGCCCACGCACCCTCGCAAGCGTTAGCCCGCGCGCCCACGAAAGCATTAGCCCACATGCCCACACAAGCATTAGACCACGCGCCCACGCAAGCATTAGCCCACGCGCCCACGCAAGCATTAGCCCACGCGCCCACACAAGCATGAGCCAACGCGCCCACGCAAGCATTAGCCCACGCGCCCACGCAAGCATTAGCCCACATGCCCACACAAGCATGAGCCAACGCGCCCACGCAAGCATTAGCCCACGCGCCCACACAGGCATTAGCCCACGCGCCCACACAAGCATGAGCCAACGCGCCCACGCAAGCATTAGCCCACGCGCCCACGCAAGCATTAGCCCACGCGCCCACACAAGCATGAGCCAACGCGCCCACGCAAGCATTAGCCCACGCGCCCACGCAAGCATTAGCCCACATGCCCACGCAAGCATTAGCCCACGCGCCCACGCAAGCATTAGCCCACATGCCCACACAAGCATGAGCCAACGCGCCCACACAAGCATGAGCCAACGCGCCCACACAAGCATTAGCCCATGCGCCCACACAAGCATGAGCCAACGCGCCCACACAAGCATGAGCCAACGCGCCCACACAAGCATTAGCCCACGCGCCCACACAAGCATGAGCCAACGCGCCCACACAAGCATTAGCCCACGCACCCTCGCAAGCGTTAGCCCGCGCGCCCACGCAGGCATTAGCCCACGCGCCCACGCAAGCATTAGCCCACGCGCCCACGCAAGCATTAGCCCACGCGCCCACGCAAGCATTAGCCCACGCGCCCACACAAGCATGAGCCAACGCGCCCACACAAGCATTAGCCCACGCGCCCACACAAGCATGAGCCAACGCGCCCACACAAGCATTAGCCCACGCACCCTCGCAAGCGTTAGCCCGCGCGCCCACGCAAGCATTAGCCCACGCGCCCACGCAAGCATTAGCCCACGCGCCCACGCAAGCATTAGCCCACGCGCCCACGCAAGCATTAGCCCACGCGCCCACACAAGCATGAGCCAACGCGCCCACACAAGCATTAGCCCACGCGCCCACACAAGCATGAGCCAACGCGCCCACACAAGCATTAGCCCACGCACCCTCGCAAGCATTAGCCCGCGCGCCCACGCAAGCATTAGCCCACGCGCCCACGCAAGCATTAGCCCACGCGCCCACGCAAGCATTAGCCCACGCGCCCACGCAAGCATTAGCCCACGCGCCCACGCAAGCATTAGCCCACGCGCCCACACAAGCATGAGCCCACGCACCCTCGCAAGCATTAGCCCGCGCGCCCACGCAAGCATTAGCCCACGCGCCCACGCAAGCATTAGCCCACGCGCCCACGCAAGCATTAGCCCACGCGCCCACGCAAGCATTAGCCCACGCGCCCACGCAAGCATTAGCCCACGCGCCCACACAAGCATGAGCCAACGCGCCCACACAAGCATTAGCCCACGCGCCCACACAAGCATGAGCCAACGCGCCCACACAAGCATTAGCCCACGCACCCTCGCAAGCATTAGCCCGCGCGCCCACGCAAGCATTAGCCCACGCGCCCACGCAAGCATTAGCCCACGCGCCCACACAAGCATGAGCCAACGCGCCCACGCAAGCATTAGCCCACGCACCCACACAAGCATGAGCCAACGCGCCCACGCAAGCATTAGCCCACGCACCCACGCAAGCATTAGCCCACGCGCCGACGAAAGCATTAGCCCACGCGCCCACACAAGCATGAGCCAACGCGCCCACGCAAGCATTAGCCCACGCACCCACACAAGCATGAGCCAACGCGCCCACGCAAGCATTAGCCCACGCGCCCACGAAAGCATTAGCCCACGCGCCGACGAAAGCATTAGCCCACGCACCCTCGCAAGCATTCAAAAGGTACACCACGTGCGAAACCACGGGTTAAAGAACCTGTGAATGTGTCCATAAGTGCTACAAAGACTCCGTAAAATTCGTTAGCCGTAGATCTGAGCTGTATGCAGGGGCATTAGTTTGGGGTATTCGTCTGCGTACACCAGACGCAGTCTGCACCCGACACAGCAACCCGCCCCCCCTCTGTTCCCCCTCAGCCATGTCGATAGCCAAACAACACTACTAGAGTAAAACGCACTAACAACTGCAATTGAGGGCATTCAGTGATGCAGTCTCAACAGCAGTGGCATCACTATTGTGCTGCCCTTCCTCTTTCCTTGCTACCACCACACATGTCAAGAACGGCATCCCCACCAGCTAGGGCACATCGCATAGCCAATGCTTGGGTGCGCGCGGCTAAACACGAACAGTTGCCCTCTCTAGGTTCCCCCGCGCCGTACAAGGCCCCTGCTCTCACCAGAAGTGATACACCGCGTAGTTGATGTTCGGGTGCGCGTGGTTGAGCACAAAGTCCTGCCCCTGCCGGTTCATCCACTTAGCCAGGTTCTGGGGGGCCCCACTGCGGAAGAAGCCTTCCTCGCCTGCAAGCGTTCCAAGGCAAGAGGTCAACGGAGCCATCAAGGCTTAACCGACTGGAAAGGTACTCCATCAAGAAACCCTCCTAGCGCCTGCAAGCTTGCATTCTAAGGTCAGTGCCCCCAGCCGAGGCGGCTGCCCGGGAATCAACAAACAACATCATTCTACAGGAGCATACCACAAACAGGTACCAGTGGCTGGGATGAATAACCTAGTTGACAGTCAGCGGAGGTATCCTGGCAGGAGCGAGCGAGCATGCACGCGCGCGAGAGAGGTTGGCTCATGAGACCAATGCCCCCAACACACAGGTCTGCTTGTATGTACTCGATGTTACTTTTGATTCTTAACTACAACTGTTAATTGATTCTTAACTGCGATCCCCCCCCCATGGCCCTGGTTCATGCAGAATCCTGGCTGCCGCCTCGGCAAGTCAACGAAAAAAGGGGATTGAAGACAAAATGCTCAACAGCAAAAGTGGAGTCACCCCTTTGAGAGGGTCATCCCTTTAAAACCAAATCAAAATGTTGACGTATAAGCTGCTCTAGGGGACTCACCGGTGGTGATCAGCTGCTTTGCACCCGTAGCCTGTAGTAGGGAGACGCTCCACCGAAGGAACAGGGGGTCACAAAAGTAGCACAACAAGAAGTGCTCCACTCCAGGGAGATGGTCAGATACTTGCGGCAGGGGATGTCACCAAGGTGGCCTGCAGCAGACAAGCCTTGCGGGCCGTGTGGGCCAGTATGTGGGCCAAGTCGTGGGCCAAGTCATGGGCCACGTTGCGGGCCAAGTCATGGGCCACGTCGCGGGCCAAGTCGTGGGGCGTGTGGACCATGTCAACCCCGTGCGCCGTGTGACTTTCTGCCTCCTAGCTAGGAGCCACCAGGTATCGAACACCCCCCCCCCCCCCATCTCGGTACACGCCCTGCCCTGCACAACTCCGGTCTTCAGGCGCTTGCGACGTCTCCTTTTGGCATTTTAGAACTGTAGAGCGCACCTTCTTATACGTCCAGCATTCTTCACTTGTTTTCATGCACACGGCGTCCACCACATAATGGCTCCAACCAAGCTGCGAGGTGGTTGGGATGTTTGAGCCCGCTCGTGGAATCCCCAGAAATAGTGAGCATAGTGTGGCAGGAAGCCTTTTTTATTCTCTCTCCTTCCGCTCCTCTTGATCTGCCCCCACGCAGTGGGCATTTCTACCCGCAGCCGCCAGAAAAACCGCCAAAATCCGAAGTCCAACCACTTTAAATATGTTGCCGCCTCGTAAAACTATGGATGCTTGGTGCGTGCTCATGTGTACCTGATGCCCCCCCCCCTCCCTGACATCAGTTGGACTAGCCATCGCACGTCACCAACCAGATGACACGTCCCACCGGCCGCCGCATACCCATGCCAGAGCCAAGCTGGCCGCGAGGGCGAGCTTGTTGGTCACCAGGGCGCTTGCACGAGCTGACGAGGATGCGTGGGTGGTGTGCCCCGATGTAGCCTGGCCGCCCTGATGTCGAGCTCTTGCGGCTCCAGGCCATGGATGAGATGACTCCGACGCGTGGGGATATCCATGAGAGGGCTATCGCAAGGCCTGAAACCTAAGAACCAACCGCAAGCCCTCGCTTGGAGACGCTCGCCGAATGCTTGGGGATTGGAGGCGCCGATTGGGCGATGGGTGCCAGGCATGACCAGCCAAACGTCAAGTCGCAGCGCCGACCGTCGAGTTTGCAGCGGGGAACACCGAAGAAAAAGGCCCGACACTTGGCGATACTGACCGGATCGGGATGCCCCCATCAATCGAGATGTAAAAACTTGTGAGTGCAAGTACTGCAGTCGATACGGAACAGGACTTGGGAATAGGACGGTGGTACGCGAGGCGCTGCGGAACCCTGCATGGGGGGCACGTGCCAGTGCCGGGCAGCAGCAGTAAACGAAACCGGCCCGCCCCGCGCTGCCTCTTGGGAGGGAGCCCCTCACCACGCAATATAACGGGCAGTATGGGATGCAATATAATGCGAGCGCTTGCCCTTGCTTGCATGAGTGGGTGGCCACATGGACATTGATGGCCGGGTGCTCGGTACATATGCCTGATGAGCGGAAGAAAAGGCTTTCTCTGGCAGTTTGAGTATGATCGTTGCCAGCGCGTGCAATGTACTGTGCCAAGGGTGCGGCCAAATCAGGGCTCACCTGCACAAAGTCGTTTGGCTCTCAGACCCCCCCCCCCAAGCTTGTGAATGGATGACACCTAATTTGTTCATCCCTAATTTGTTCCACCCGCACAAAGTCGCTCATCTCCTGGATCCAGATCACCATCACCCTCGTATTCAGCAAAGCCCTTTCTAGCTATGCCTCGCCACCCACCCGCACGAAGTCGCTCATCTCCCGAATCCAGTTGTTCATCGCAGAGAGAGGGCAGTCGAGGCACCTGGTGGCAGACGATGATTGGCAGCAGACGATGATTGGCAGCAGACATGAATTGGCAGCCGATGATGATTTGGCAGCAGACCCATGGCGAGATCGTTAGAAGTGATAGCTACAGGTGGCAGTGAAGGCAATCATGCCCGCACGGAAAGTTCCAAAAACATTGTAATGGTTCATAATAAACAGAAGCACCCCGATGGGGCATGATGAACCATGCAGCGGGTTTCCCCCCACGCCAACGGGGACGTATGAATCTTCATTTAGGAAATGAAGAACTAGTAATAAAACTACTGAGTTGATGACAAGGATGATTGCGGATGCGATGACGCTGCTACTAGTAGCTGGCGGTGGGGTGGTGGTGACAGTGGTGGTGGTGGCTTAGCAGTGATGGCCATACCGCTGCGGTAATGGAAGGGATGGCAGCAGGAGAAGACAAATAGACTCGAATGACCAAAATACCAGTAGTGCCGCTGTTAATGGTGGTGGTATCGAAACTTGGCAGCAATCAAGACAATGACACCCAGCCAGGGTGGTGGCCAAGGCAGTGGTGACATGACCCTAGTGCCGATGGTAACGTCCCCTGAAGGCGATGCTGTCATTGGGCGATGACATCCGCCGGAGCGTTCCACTACAATCGGCCGCTGCAGGGGTGGTGAGGATGAAGGGGCCAGCCATGGCAGAACGGCGGTGGCGAAAGGTGACCGGTCGCGGAGGTTGGTGGTGGTTGCTGGTGACACCCAGCGGGGGCGTGGTGGGCGATTTTGATGACCAGTATGAGTTAAAAGGGTTGTGAGCTGATGGCGAAGTATAAAGAGATCGTGATGCAGTAGAGAGCATACTACTACATCGACAAAATATGTATTACGTACTCTACTAGTATATTACTAATTTGTTACGTGTCATTCGTTGCCAATGATGACAATGACCCAACCGATGGTGGTAGGCTACCTGGCAGCAGCAATAGCAAAGACAGCAATTACATCGAAAGTGGCAGCGGCAGTACTTATGGCAAAGGCAGTTAAAACGGCGGTGTCGGCGACAGCAGTGGTGGAGAAGGCAGCCACAGTATGGGCCGCGCCTTGTCGTTGTATCGTTACATATCTTTCCAAAGGCAAAGCCCAGCCTGGGTGTCCCTGGCCATATGTACCTGGGCTCGTTGGTCAGGTTCCAGGCCGACCGTGTGGTGATCGTTTGTGTCATCCTTGCAGAGGAAGCCAGTACACTGGGTACAATATAGTCGTATAACTAGTCTAGTCTATAAAGTAGAGCGCTCTGATCACCTGGGCTCATTAACCAGGTTCCAGGTGGCAATCGTCGGGTCATCCTTGTAGTAGACGCCGGTGATGGAGTTGCGCCGCGTGAGCAGGAACGCAATGTGGTTCTTGAACAGGGTGCGCGCCTGCGTGTGTTGGGGCAGAGGGTTGCCATGAGATTGGGGCGATATATGGGGCAGAGGGTTGCCATGAGATTGGGGCGATATATGGGGCAGAGGGTTGCAATGAGATTGGGGCGATATATGGGGCAGAGGGTTGCGATGAGATTGGGTCGATATATGACGATTGCAAGTAGGACGACCAGAAACATTCAACGCCAATCAAACCAAACATAAAGCAAACGACAGGAATAATGCACAAGGATATGCGTCGCTACTGCGACCCGGGGGTGGAGATGTGCCTGGCATCGCAAGTACATGAGGCGGATGTCTTAAAGAGGCGAGGCAGGGCAAGCAGCATGCTGTGAACGGTTTATTGCTGTGGCTAACCACTGGCAGGTACGGCAACCAGTGTTGAAAGGAGGACCTAGACGTGCTGATCGTTTTCAAATAGTAATCAAATAATCCGTGGCTTGCACTCCGGATATAGAGCGATGAGTACAGCACGAACCATACATACAGCCACGCACACCCGGGAAGAAGCCCTGGTGTGAAGAAGTCCTGTTGTTCCGTCGCTGTTGGTAAGTTCTACTATCTCTGGATACATACTTCTGAATACATAGTGCATGTCATAATAGACCCCTTCTGAAAAACCTACCCCGACTAAACTACCCCGACTAAATTAGTCGGGATTTTTGTCGGGGTACACCGGTCGAAACGGCACGTTTCGCCCCTTCTGAAAACACGGACAGGGGTCGGACGGCAGCAGGTAGCACTTGCACTCTGAGACCGCGTAAGGGGCCTGTTACGCTGGTGGCGCCACTGACTTACGCGGATAGCATACGATCCCCGACATCTCTGATCCCCGACTAGTACTGATCTCCGGATCGTGATGACCACGATCGGATGGTTTGCAACCCGGTACAGGTGCCAGCAGGCCCCGAGGTGCACCCCAACTAAATTAGTCGGACCCCGACTAACCTACCCCGACTATTTTCCGACTAACGCGAAAATAGTCGGGGTAGATTAGTCGGGGTCCGACTAATTTCCCAAAAACGCGCCGCGCCAGGAATTTAGTCGGGGTAAATAGTCGGGGTTGGCGGTCTTCAGAAGGGGTCTAATTAGTCACTTACACCCGGGTCAGTGAAGAAGTCCTGGTGCTTCGTTGCTGTCGGGCTCCACTTGACATACTTGTCGATGCCTGCGCGTGTGGACAGGCGGCAGATGGCAGGGGCAGGGGCAGGGGCAGGGGCAGGGGTAGGGGCAGGGGTAGGGGCAGGGGCAGGGGCAGGGGCAGGGGCAGGGGCAGGGGCAGGGGCAGGGGCAGGGGCAGGGGCAGGGGCAGGGGCAGGGGCAGGGGCAGGGGCAGGGGCAGGGGCAGGGGCAGGGGCAGGGGCAGGGGCAGGGGCAGGGGCAGGGGCAGGGGCAGGGGCAGGGGCAGGGGCAGGGGCAGGGGCAGGGGCAGGGGCAGGGGCAGGGGCAGGGGCAGGGGCAGGGGCAGGGGCAGGGGCAGGGGCAGGGGCAGGGGCAGGGGCAGGGGCAGGGGCAGGGGCAGGGGCAGGGGCAGGGGCAGGGGCAGGGGCAGGGGCAGGGGCAGGGGCAGGGGCAGGGGCAGGGGCAGGGGCAGGGGCAGGGGCAGGGGCACATTTACAGGCGGGGAGATTGATGTGTTGAGTCGAGGGAAACTATAATCACTGTTACTGGACAATTACCGTAACTGCCATTGTCAGACAGGTATGGGCCCGAGCCAAATGAAAGAGATGAATGTGAATGAAGTATGACCGCACTCGGAGACTGTGGGCCAGCATGGTGACATAACAGTGCAAGCAAATAAGGGGCCACGGCACATGGCGGCAGCTGCGAATGCGTACCGTCCAGGTTGGTCCAGTTGTCGGTGAACGGAATCACGACCTGGAAGGGGGGCAGCGGATGTCCCCAGCAAAGATGCGACAGACATCGCCGGGCAGCAACAGGAAACAAACACCTTCAGCAACGGCAAACAAGCATCCCATGCAGCAAGGTAGGCAAAGCACGCGGTTTGATACGGGGGACTGCCACGTGGCCATGGGCTGTAGTCGTATATATTCTGATGATTTCGTTTGGTGACGTGCAGCAGAGGCTACCAACCAGTGACGGCGCGTGATGGGACCCCGCCTGGGGTTGGAATGGTGTTGGCGGCGCGACAGGCTGATTCGGAAAAGGCCATGATCAGGGTGCAGGGGGCTGCCATACAAACGGCTTTAGCTCGAACTGAAACCTGCCAGGCTAGCATATACACTGGCTGTGCAGACTCGCTTCACACACATGCTTCGCACATGCGCTTCACACCCACACACGGGCTTTTCAACAGCTCGCATGCCCAGGCCAGCGTATCCAGGCTTTATGTGGAACTGAAACCTCCACGGCAAGCAAATCCATGGAACGGGTTCGCTTTCTGCCACCACGTCCTGCTGCGCACGCATGCGGGAGGGAATGAGCGTGGCCTAGCAGTTGATGAATGGGGCCTGGCCTGCCACGTTGATAAATGGGGCCAGGTGTGCACGGGAATGTCTAGCTGGCCTTATGTGCCGGCCACGGATGCCAAAGGCGCGCGATGGCGTGCACATGGTTTCCACCACCCGGCGCGCTTGTGCCCACCTTGAGCCCCCGCGATCCGATCGCCGCGATGGCAAAGTCCAGGCCTGGGGGGGGGGGGGGGAAGGAAGGCGCGATGGTCATCCGGGTGGCGGTGGAAGGTGCCATGCGCCGTGGGGGGGGTGTAGTGTGAGTGCGTGTGTGTGCCTGCTTGTGTGTGTGTGTGTGTGTGCGCGCGCATGCATGTGTGCCTCTGTGTGTGCGTGTGCTTCTTTGTTTGCGTGCATTTGTGTGTTTGTGCGTGCAAGTGCGTGTGCATGTGCGTGTTTGTATGTGTGTGTGTATTTGTGCATGTGTGCGTTAGTGTGTTAGTGTCTCCCCATGGTCGCACTATGTCCCTGCTAGTAAGTAGCCTACCAACTACTAGCCCACTATTTACTGCTAGTAAGTAGCCTACGCGGTCCTTATTCGTACTGACCATCGCCAAGCCTGTACCTAGAACAACAACACAAGGCTTCTGGAACACTGATGGCAGAATTCAAGTCCCTCTTCCATGTTTTCCCCCCCCCCCCCCCCCCCCTTCAATGTTTTCTCTCCACCCCCCCCCCCCCCTGATGTGCTGAGAGTATTCCTGGCCGAATGTGCGCTGTTTGCGGTACCTGAGCTATCCTCGGTGTCTGCACAACAGGGTCTCCAGCTGTCATGAGCGTGGCGGCACGTCGCCCATGCGTCCGTCCATCAGAATCCCTCAAAGAAAACCCCGGATGTGATCAAAGGTGCAACAAGTGAGCCTTGTGATGGGCTCTACATCACCAGAATGGTGTCCTTCCCATAGCCTGCGCCCCCGTTTTTCTTCTTTCCCGGGGCAAGACAAGGCTGAAAGGGACCAGATTGAAAGGGAAGCCCCAGCAGTAGTTGAAACTAATGTGGCAGAAAGGCGGGTAACCCGAAACCCTATCAAAGAAAAGGGCCCCTTCCAATACCCAGGGTCCCACCAGCACCACTCCAGCAAACATATTGCTTGGCCCCCACAGTCGGTTGCTTGCCCCCCAGCGTCAGTGCTAAAGAAATTAAAAAGGGCGAGCCAAGAACTATCTACGTGCCAAAATGTTTCCCTCTCACCCTCAAGCTTCGCCTCGTTGGTGGCCGTGACCCCGGGCCCCTACCACGCAAACACAACAGGTCTCCCTACCCCACCCACCCTCAAGCTTGGCCTCGTTGTACACGCCCGGCGCCAACTGCAGGGGACGACCTGCAAAAACGCGGGTCAAGGGAGGTGGACCAACGTCCCAAGGGCGGAGGGCACGGAGGTGGAGGGCACAAGGGGGAGGGCACACGAACACACAAGGGCGATGAGCGGATGACACAAAAACCCGATACTGTACAGCATGTCAAAAAACAAATGGCTGGAGGGGATGGGGGAAAGGGGGGAACGCCGCAGTGTGTTGCGCACAGACGTACGAGCATGCTGTCCACGGTGGCTGATGGGGCAACCCGTGTTTAGGCAACCAGTGTTTAAGCGCCCAGTGCTAAGGCAAGCAGCTCCCACGCTCGCAATGGCAGTTTTAAGAGGGGAAAACGAGGGCGCACATTGATCAGTGGAAGGGAGGGGGGGAGGAGGGAGGGAGGGAGGGAGGGAGGGAGGGAGGGAGGGAGGGAGGGAGGGAGGGAGGGAGGGAGGGAGGGAGGGAGGGAGGGAGGGAGGGAGGAGGGAGGGAGGGAGGGAGGGAGGGAGGGAGGGAGGGAGGGAGGGAGGGAGGGAGGGAGGGAGGGAGGGAGGGAGGGAGGGAGGGAGGGAGGGAGGGAGGAGGGAGGGAGGGAGGGAGGGAGGGAGGGAGGGAGGGAGGAGGGAGGGAGGGAGGAGGGAGGGAGGGAGGGAGGGAGGGAGGGAGGGAGGGAGGGAGGGAGGGAGGGAGGGAGGGAGGGAGGGAGGGAGGGAGGGAGGGAGGGAGGGAGGGACTATGACAGCAGCCGAGAGACCAGTACCCCCAAATACAGGTGGGCCATGTACCAGACAAGTACAGGAGGCACCAGTCCGGGCCTCACCGCTAGTCGCGAACCCCCACGTGCGGACGACTGTTGCTCCCGAGGAAGCGATCTCGTCCAGCGTGCCTGTCGATACGTCAAGTGTCATGTGTGCGGTGTCAGATGGCAGATGTGCGAAAGCGAATGGGAGAGGCATGGGACGTGTAACAAGACTTTGCAAGGCAAGCCCCTTTATAGAAAAGATGTTGGGTTCCGAACTTGTTGGAGGGCGTCGATGGGCACGTCAAACGCATTGTACCTGTGGCATGCGATGCACAAGTCCCCATCACGTCCATCCATTTGCACAAGTACATGGTCCATTGCGCAAGACTCGCACGTGGTGTGTGCCAGATACGTGACGGGCATTCCGATGCCAGCATGCCTGTCCTGTACGTAGCCACATGGAAGACACGAATGCCAGCATGCTTGTCCTGTACGTAGCCACATGGAAGACACGGATGCCAGCATGCCTGTCCTGTACGTAGCCACATGGAAGACACGGATGCCAGCATGCCTGTCCTGTACGTAGTCACATGGAAGACACGAATGCCAGCATGCCTGTCCTGTACGTAGCCACATGGAAGACACGGATGCCAGCATGCCTGTCCTGTACGTAGCCACATGGAAGACACGGATGCCAGCATGCCTGTCCTGTACGCAGCCACATGGAAGACACGAATGCCAGCATGCCTGTCCTGTACGCAGCCACATGGAAGACACGAATGCCAGCATGCCTGTCCTGTACGTAGCCACATGGAAGACACGAATGCCAGCATGCCTGTCCTGTACGTAGCCACATGGAAGACACGAATGCCAGCATGCCTGTCCTGTACCCAGCCACATGGAAGACGCGGATGCCAGCATGCCGGTCCTGTACGTAGCCACATGGAAGACACGAATGCCAGCATGCCTGTCCTGTACGTAGCCACATGGAAGACACGAATGCCAGCAAGCCTGTCCTGTACGTAGCCACATGGAAGACACGAATGCCAGCATGCCTGTCCTGTACGCAGCCACATGGAAGACACGAATGCCAGCATGCCTGTCCTGTACGTAGCCACATGGAAGACACGAGATATGAGAGTGACAGGGAGCATGCGTGACGCGCGTTAGAAATACATGGTCAGGGTAATTGTGATGATGATGGTGATGGTGCCGAATTGATGTGGCACACAAGTGAAATGTGGCAGACATGCGGCGGGGCACGTGACAGGTGGCAGGCGTTGCCAAGGCCACACACACGTGGCAGATAAGTGACGGGTGAAGGCAATGGATGTCAGGTGCCATGATGGTGTTTGTTTGTTTGTTTGTTGGAAGGTGAAGCGAGGTGAGATGAGGTGGAACAAGCAGAAGACCGGGCGAGCATCAATCGCAAATCACTGATACGGTTTGCAGGACATGATTGCGGCCAAAGAAAGGAATACATACTGCGTAGTATGTAGTAGATAGATACACACACACACACACACAGAGAGAGAGAGGGAGGGAGGGAGGGAGGGAGGGAGGGAGGGAGAGAGAGAGAGGCAGAGGGAGAGAGAGCACCGTGCTGGAATAATATACTGGTAAAAGGTTCTTGTACGTCGTAGGAATACGGACAAGCAACGATAGGTAGGCATGATAAACCTACGGGCAAGCCGCCCAGAGACAGCTGGATGGGCACGGCTCGAAGTGGGAGGGGTGAGGGACGGGTGGGGTAAGGGTAGCGGATAGTTTCAGGGCCGACGCAGCCAAAGCAACCATTCGAAAGGCTGCTGACGTGCCTTATGAGACCTAGCGGGTGTTGAGACAAGGGAACTGAAACCGACGAGTAAAATACCTACGTACCTAGGACAAGGTCACGCCGGCCCCTCGCCGCCTGATCCATCAGGAAAGGGCTGTTCATGCCGTCGAAGACGAACCTCTTGTTCCCGAGGACGAACCCGTTGCCCTGGACCCGGACAAAGGCCCCTGGGCCCGGCACTGCACCGGCTTCGGGGACATCCGCCTGGAAGGTAGAGCCCCAGATTTCCCGGTGAACGACAGCGAGAAATGGGTATGAACGCAGTGCGACAGAGCACGGTAGATGAGAGGACTTACCAGGCAATAATTATAAACATGATGAACAAAAGGAAGGGCATTGTTACAAATTGCAGGTACTCCAAACAGGCAGGCAAGAGATGCGATGCAACGGAAATCGTACCTTCGCAGCAGCGACGCACAAACAAAATGCACAGAGGAGACTTATTCGAGTGCTTGGCCTCATGGTGACGCCTAACGTTTTGCGGGATCACACGGGTCGTAGCCTGTGAAAGAGCGGTTGGAATGAGTGCCCACGACCTAGATAAATACAAAAATGTTCGCAAAACCACAGGTAATGCACGCTGTTGTATCCTTTTTCTGCTGCTGTGGCATTGGAGTAAGTGCGCAGGCCGCAGGGCAGCTTCCAGGTGGCACCATATTCATTGGAGGCGAGTGTAAATATCCAACGTGGAACCTGCCGCCCACCAAGAATCGTGCACGTTACACCTGTGTGGTAGGCTGAACCGGCAAAGTAGGAACTTCAGATCGCCCAGTATCAGCGGGCAGTTGCGTTCATGTTTGGTGCGAGCGCCACGTGTCCTAAATTTGGCGCCAAACTTATAGCTTCCATCATTTACAGTACTGTAGCAAACTTACAGAGGACAACTAAGGGGCAACGGAACTAACACCCATTTCACCGGAAAAAAAGGGGCAACGGTGTGTTTTTTTTTTGGTAGGTAAGCATATATTCTTGGCACACGCTTCTTTTTCATCACGTGTGCGCTTGCCTTGGTTGGCTGAAAACATAAAAATGGAAAGCATGAACTACTGAGCGGCCCGAGAGATGCCCCGCCATGTTCAGGGCTGAACGCCAGCAGCATTTACAAAATGTCTCAGATTCCTGACTCATGGGAGGGAAAAAGAAAATGAACATTAAAAAAATGAATTCATAAACAAGGAATAAAAAAAATTCATGAACATCGCCGCCATGTTTCAAATGCGCTTGCATGACCGAACGGCGTAAGGTCGGGCATGGTACAAACTCCTGCAGGTCCTACTGCGTCCCAAATGCGGCCTGCAGGACTTCGCGCCGCAATGCACGCAATGAATCTCCTGGCCAGGCCTCTCTCTGCTGTTGCTAGCTGCACTTTGTGCTTCGTTCCTCGTCAGGTATGTCACCCTATGGCCGATGTGTACGAAGCTGGCATTATATATCTGGTTTGTGTTTTAATTGGTGAGTGAAATATTGGGGAGGGGGGAAAGGCTATGTTGCTGGTTGTGCACCTCACGCGCAAGAAATGACTATTGATGCCCTTACCGGAATCTTGACGTTGACGTCCTTCGTCAGATTGCGGCATCTTCCAAGGAACTGCCCAAGCCTGCAGCCCAGGCTGAGGGCCCATTACCCAAGTCCGCTCAGGTTGAGGGCCCAGTTTGAGACCCTTTTGTCCGGATTCTGGATGGCCGGTTCATCATGCATAACCGAAAGTTTTCTTTCGATGGAGTAAACAGCCCCTACCTGATGGATTCTGCCGCCGTCGACAAACAAAAACTTGTTACTGGTGCGTATCTTCATTTGTAACAGTGGCGAGCTGGCCAATCCGCTGCTGCCAGATGGTCCTTGCGAGCTGGTCGTGCCAGATGGTCCTTTGCCCTCCCGCCATCGCCTGTTGATCTCTTGGGTATCCTTAGCGCTGTCAAAGAGGAACACAAGAAATTGATGTTGGGAAGAGCTAGAACGGACGTGCCGAGTTTCAGAATCATGGGGTGCATGCCTAGTTGACTCGCAACATCCAGGTAGAAAAAAAAGCCTCAGCATACGTCATTAGCCCGCTATTGCATCTCATTCTTCCTATTAGACCGATTTCAGGCCCCTTCTGGGGGCAAAGGATTTGAGCATTGTGACAAAGTCTAGCTAGCCAGTGAATACCTGCCATGATGCAAACCGTGAGCCAGGTCACAGATGGGGACGGTCGCTAGTCACAATCTTCCACGCTGATGTGCCTGAGTGTGCATGGGTCATTGTAGCGCCTGTCATCGTTCCTGGTTCTCAGTCATGTTAACCACATCCAGTGCATGGCACTTGGTCTTAGATGCACATTTCACATGTTGTGGAGGAAGGTCTTTATTGATGGATGGAGATGGAGTTAGAGGATTGCGTGGGCTATCGCGAATGCCTGTTGTCACTTCCGTGATCTAGGCTCCGGGCTCGATCGGCTGCTTCACTGTTGGCCAATGTGCAAGGCACACCATCCTCCTCAATCAGGGCGGTAGCCTTTTGACAACCGTGGATTCAGGCAGAAAGACAGTGTAGTCACCCACTTTATAATGCAACTAGTCCTTCCAGATAACGTCCTCCCATAGGACCCCCTCCTGACAATTCAGGGCTCTGGATATGGCATGTGGTGCCTATCAGCACACGGCCATTCACGTGCAGTTGCCTATGTCGTGCATTGTGAGCACTGTGATTGCGCAGAACAAAAGAAACCAGCCCATTTGGGATAAATCTAGAATTGTCCCATGTCCAAATTTGCCTAAGTGGTTTCTCTTATGGCCATTTCAGAGCTTGCCGCCCTTGCTGCTTTCGCCAGAACCCAGGAACCGGCACTACGGATTGTGAAAATGTTGCGTTCGTTCCGCCGCTTAGACCGTCTTCCCTCCGCCCGTCTTAGACCGTCTTAGACCATCTTCCCTCTCCACCATCCGTTTGCGATCGTTTCAACCAAAGGAAACACCTGCTACCCTGCGCTAGCGTGTGCTATCATACAAGCGGTTGATGACAGGTCTAGCAGGCCACATCGGTTGCACCGGTTTACATGCCATCAACAACCTCCGTACGTCAAGTGCGTGCATCCTGCGTCTTTCATTATGCTGGCACGGGTGCCATCGTGTCCGTGCACGCTGGTTGCTAGCATGGGCACTGCCATTTGCTGGTTGCCAACTCGCCGGGGCCTGTGCCCGTTCATCGGGCCTGCTCTATTGCTTCAGCTAGAAAAAGGGTCGTGTGCAGGAGCGTTGATGTGAGCCTTGTGCGTCGACCGCTTGTTCCTTGATAGTGTGTATGCGTGGGCCACTCTAATGTGCTTCATTCACTTTAGAACTGCCTTTTTTTTTCGCTTGGAGTGTTCTGCCTCGTTTCGCATCCCATTTTAGTTTGCATGTCGGATTTGTTTTCGTCGAAGGCCTTTTCATGGTCTCAGGCTCCCTGGAACCCTGTCACAAATTCATCGCATGCTTAACTGCTATCTCAAGTTCCACCCGTGCCCCTCTGATGTTGATGTCAAACATGACGATTTTTTCCAGGTTGGTTCCGTTTGGGCGTTCTTGTCCATTGGGTATTGGTCTTGTCTCTCTCCCATGCACCCAGCCATCCCCGCGAATGATGCCAGAAACGTTGGACCGCGTCCAGGCCTCGAGCGGGCACCAAGGTGGTGCGCACGTGGACGTTTGCCATCATCGGTGAGTACGTGTGCCGCGCGGAGCTCCTCGACATGCTCCTTGAGTATTCGACAGAATACTCGGGTTTCCCCTATTTAACACAAGTATGAGAGTGCATGGAAAAATTTGTGCACGGTTTCCACCTCCTTGTGCTGTTGCTGGATAGCCAAACTGGGAAGACAAGCTTTGGAAGGCAAACTTCGGAAGACAAGCTTTGGTCGAGACAAGAAGCTCTGAACACGCTTGCATGCTTCATTCCCAGAGATGGGCCCCGTGTAGCATAGTATCAAGGAGACAACTAGCGCAGGCCAGAAATCGGGAGAATCATAGTATATATAATCATAGTATATTTCTCCAAACAACCAGAATTCCGTCGCTGTTGTTTCTTTGTCTGTGGGCATCCCCCGAACGAATGTGGTCCACTCCATTGGACAAGTCTGTAATGTATGATGAGCGAGGCTATCGGCTGTCGTTGGCCGTCATCTGACTGTGGAATGGGGAGGGGTCGAGCCACGCGTGTGGTCGGTGGCTCACTGACATCACCGGCTTGCAATGGCCTGATTTCTTTCCCCTGTGTGGCGGCGATACTTGACAACCACCTGGCCATGTGTGGTTTCCGCCTCTTCTCTCCGTGTCGCTGATGGCGGTGCGGCAGGGAAGCCTCTGCCGCCAGAGCCTGGGGTGTACGGCGAGGGCAAGCTCAACAAAGGTACAGGACCCCGCGCGCTCGCTGGCTGTTATGCAATGGCCAGCCGATGCCTGGATGAAATGGTGCACACAACCCTATGTGCCCTTGCTTCTAGGGGCCGGGAAGCCCAAGGAGTGTGCTAGGTGCACCCTCTCAGTCATGCTCATTGAATCCTAAACTTCTTCAGTTAAAGCATTAGTAGCAGTCTTTTGAGGTATCCAATAATACCTGAACCGCCAGGCGTCTGCCTAGCCTAATTGCCCACTTGCCCAGTAGCCTAAGCCCACTTGCCTAGTAGCCTAGTAGCCTAAGCCCACTAGCTCTGTGCAATATTGTTCACATCATGATCGATGGCGATGATGCACATCCTTATCCATGACCCCAAGGTCTCCCATCCCCAACAACATGCAGCATCTTTTCAAAGCTCGCTTTCGACTCCACACACAAGTCCCAGGATGATAACGGCGGCCCCCAGTGGGGTGCCATGTTCTGGGCGTTTGGCAAAGGCATTCGAGGCCCACTGCCGCGATACGCGGTGACTAAAGACAGCCGCCCCTTCCTGCTGGCATCCGAGTTCTTCCTCTGTGAGCTGCCCAGCTGTCAGCGGCGGAGACTGCAAGACTGCTGCGCTTGAGGTGTGTGCGCGCAAGAAAACAGTGCCAATGCGAGAGCTTCGTGGGGTTGCATGTGACAGTGCGCTACATCCAGTGTTGCATCATTATGTACCGGCACATCTGTTGCCTGTTTTGTGCTGGCGCATTCGACCACTCCTTGCTGACGGCACATTACTTATAAGAGTTGCGGATGGCATGACATAGACAAGCTTGGGGACCAGGACGCTGAACGTCTGTTACTTTGTCTTTGTGTGTCAGTTGCTCTTGTGCGGCAGTTCTACATCGAGGCAAGCAACATCATTTCTGCTATCTACAATCAATTTATTCTGTACGCGAATGCAATCATCGTGGGGAAGGGAAATTGGAAGTATTTCCTGAATTAAACTGGTGGCAATCCCTCTCCTGTGTACATTTCAATAATGAGACGACCAGCACAGGCCAGAAATCTGGATAATTAATCCGGACCCTGTGGCCACTAACTGTGCCGGGCTCCTTGCAAACCTCTATCTATACACTTATGAGCTTGCATTCATGGAGAATCTTATTGCCTCAAACGATGATGTTCTCATCAGGCGTTTTATCCACACATGACGATACATTGATGATGTCATTGCTTTCGACAACCCTGATTTCGCAACCCATTTGTATATCACCGCTGGTCTGCCTGGCATAGATCTACCCGCAAGCGTCCCTCACATTAAAGCTCACGTCGGAGGATACTCATTGCAATTACCTTGATCTTAACATTACCCATAACAAGAAGGGCTGGCGTACGGCTGTCTATGATAAGCGCAAGGATCCTAAATACCAGCAAATTCCTTTTATTCGTTACCCCGATATTCACAGTCTCCTTTCCCACGCAGCAAAATATGGTGTTGTTTTTTCTCAGTTACATCGTTTTTCCCGTCTTTGTTCTTATCGTGTCGATTTCATCACGACTCTTGTTGAACTCTTGCATCGATTATTGGTCAAAGACTATGACCGAGACATTATGCTCTGTCAAGTCCGGTGTTTTTTGCAACGTCACCCACATCTGTTCGGTGCTGCCCCTTGGCACAAGCTCTACAAACAGGTCGTGGACCGGCTGGATCGCATAGTATCTCCGCACATCTGAACCCTGTGATGCCAGATCTCCTTTGCGGCCGTTCCGAGCTTGGCACTGGATTCGTTGTCCACACCGTCGCGTCGCTGCAGCAACACGATGTTTTCTGGCATCTGCGGGCTTTTGGTTCCCGCCGCACATTTGAAAGTGCTGTCCTCCGGCTTTTTGCCTTTGCACCGTGTGCAGTTCTTGGACGTTTGCAATCATGGCATGGCTAACGTGATGACTGACTAGCTAGACCTTTTCAGTGGTTTTCCATTTGCGGGTATTTCCTCGTAAATGGTGGGAGAGCGATCGCAGCAATGGTGCTCACCAATAGACACTCCCGGCCAGTTCGGCTCGAAACACACGCCCTGATCAAGCATGCTGTTTCCGGCCCCGCCGTCTAGGTCATCTAGTCGCTCTACACGTAAGCCAGCCATAATTTCAATGCACAAGGATACACATTTCCATCACCATTCATCTTCATCATCCTGAACGACTCGATCGAACACGCGGACAAGATAACGGCATGCAGGCTCGAGCTACCATGGTCCGGATTCTCCCGATTTCTGGCCTGCACTGGTTGTCTCCTTGATATATCAGGAAGGAGACAACCAGCATATGCCCTTGGGAGCACTGGCAGCAAATCGTCAATGCTACAGCTAGATACCGCTTTGTTTGGCGATGTGCTGACAAGTTGTGATCCTATCAAGGAGACAACCAGCGCAGGCCAGAAATTGGGAGAATCCGGACCATGGTTGCTCGAGCGGTCGAGCCCATATATAATTTACATTCTGTCAATAAAAGACTGGGGGTATATGCTCTGAAGTCTGAGATGTCTTCGGGCCATAAGGTACTGGTTGTCTCCTTGATAACGTATTGTCCTGGCAACTGATGGAAATATTAATGACCTTGTAACTGTACTCTGGCCAGCTGGCCCAATGCATGCCAAGATGGTGCGCAGAGTGCTGAACATTCCATACATTTTGCATACGACTAGTTGTCTCACTTAATCAATTATAATTAACCCAGGGTTAATACTAGTAGCAATTAGTCCATTTGCACACATATTTATGTTTCTCATGCACTTTCTTAGGCACAGGCGCCTCGGCCTACCTGGTCACCTGGCCCGCACAATTGAATCAAGTCGAAACATAATATATTTTCTAGCTAGCTGGCACCGGCCGTGGACGCTCGCAGCTGCAGCCCTAGGACGCCCTCACAACACCTTGAAATGGCCTTTTTTTTACATAAATTCTGGCCCATGGCAAGTTTATGGTTGGATTGACCTAGGATTGGATCCCACGACTCCCCGGGATGTGTCTGGCTAGTGGTGGAGTAGTTGAGTCAAAATGTTAAGTTTACGTGGTATTCCCTGCTTAAGTTAACTCCAGATCCAAGGCCAAAACTGGCCACCTAAACCACTTGCACTTGCATAGCAACAATAATTGATATCAGATTATGCTGTAACTTTGCAAGGGTGACGAATACGAGTTGTTCTGACCTTGTACAAAGTTCTAGGGCATTCGGAGCCCTATTTAGTGACAAATGCTAGCAAAATAGTGCTAGCATTTGTCGTAAATGGCAATTTTTAATTAATATTAAATCCAAATAATGTCAGAATGACACCCAAACCTATTGTCATCATGCCAACACCTGACACAGGGTCCCCACAATTCATGTGCAAAAATTCAGATCATACGGAGCCCAAAATGGTGACATTTGCCTGCATTTGTCACCATTTTGGCTCTTTTTTATCACAATTTTAACAACACTAACCACCAAGACACTCCCCAAGCTAGGGCACATCATGTTGATTCTTTGCAGGCAACTCAAGAATGACTAGTACAAACAGCGTGCAAAACCTTGGGGCATGTGAATGCCTGAGTGGTGACCATAGCTAGCAGAATGTATAATGTAAGGTAGACATTGCCAGTATGCCACATTGCTGTGATGCGCAGTGCACGTCCATATATACCCCATAACACCATACCTTTAAACTACTTGGCACATTGCAAAATGGGAAGGAAAGGTGGACAATACATGCCACGTCACTAGAACACAGCCATTTGGTTGCTACCAACACGCACCGTGCGTGATATATACGTGTAATACATGTCAAGAACATGCCGAGCGAACATCAAGGTGAAGTGACACCCAGCCGCTGGCACATGTCACCTGGCATCCACGTATGCTCACGTGATATGGAATTGGCATATCCCATGTCTCCATCTCTTGTGCTTTGTGGGCACCGAGCCACCCATGCAGTAACCCACCCATGCAGCCACCTGGTCACCCACCCAATGAACTGCTTACACTCTTGCGCGCCCGTGCACCCAGCCACCCACACGTCCACCCACCTAGTGACCAAAGCCAGCCAGCCAGCCGTGCACGTGCTAACCCACCTTATTATATAACCACGCATGCACCTAGGCACCCAACCAGCTTAACCAACCCACTTGGACATTCACCCACCCAGCAAGGCACCTGCGCTTGCGACCCACACACCTATAATAGGTAATAAGGAAGCATTCACCCATCCAATGAGCCAACCACCCAACCACCCAACCACCTAAACACCCAGCCAGCATGCCCCATATGCACCATCCGGCCACCCACCCTTGACCCACCCACCCACCCACCCACTCAACCACTCAGTGCCCCCCACCCTTATACCCACTGACCCACCCACACATGCACTTTCTCAGCCAGCCACCCCCCACCTCACCCCCAACCTGCACAGCCCTTCACCAGCGATATCAGGTAAGTCGGTCCCAACCATAAACCCACCCACGCATCCATATCTGTGCGCCCACCCGCCCATCTACCCGTCCCTTCGCCCACCGACCCACACCTAGTCATCTACACATCCACCAGCCACCAACCACCAATGGCCCATCCACCAACCCACCCACCCACACGCATCCCTAACCACCCAACCACTAACCCACCATCCTCAAACCCATGCAATTGTTTCACTCACACATCTAACTACCCACCCACTTAGGAGTCTCCAAAGCCTATCATCACGCAGACACCTGGCCATCTGCCTACAACCGATCACCCTAACACTCGTCTACCCATCATGACCAGCCACCCATCCACCCACCCTCTCCACCTGCCTGTGCTCCCAGCTACTCGGCCAGCCATTTACCAAGGCATCCACCTTTCAGCCAGCCACCTGCCATTGAACCCACCCATGTCTAGGAATCCCTTGAAGCATCTACAGCCTAAGCCTCCCACCCAAGACTTCCAGGGCAACTGAACAACCAACCAACCAATCAACAGCTACACAACTACCTAACCACCTAACCACTCAACAACCCGATCACCAAACCACCTAACCACCCAACACCCAAACCAGCCAGGCATGTGCCCGCCCACTTGCCCTCGCACGCCCGCACCATCAGGTCCCTCCATACACGCCCCGTTCACCTAGCCAGCCACACACCTAGCCAGCCACCTGCCCAACTCACGCATGAAGTCAACGTTAGCCATGCATGGCCTCACGTTGCATCACTTGCATTGCATGGGTAGTTTGCATGAGGCAGCTTCCATCTCGTTGTCAGCAACTGAAAAGGCTCTTTCTTTACTTTAATGAATGAGCAACAACGTTGGAAACGTTATCCTATCCCTCTTTAAATCAGAAAGACGAGGGCAAATATCTGGACAAGGTGGCAATAACCACTGCAAAATGCACTTGAGAACGTCTTATTAATCCAGCTCTCTACCCTTTGAGAAGCTGCCTTGCGTTAGCAGCGATCCTGGGCCCTCTAGCTCGCTCACCTCGCTTAATCTGCGCTTCTTTATGGCTGCCGGGAGATGCGAAGCTTGAACCCAGCGTGTCGTGGCGAGGTCCTCTGCCCGGCCCATCACACCTCGAAACCGCATGCCGACTAATTAAAAACGATGCCCCCCTTTGCCTTTTGTATCGGGCGTCAAAAGAACGATAAACTCGCTTGGAAAACACTGTCGCAAAGAGCTTTCTACAGGCATTATAAGCAATTTTCGCAGTTTTTACCGCACTTATTGCACAGCCGGGAGACCATTAGGGACCTTTGCGCGGAATCTCGTGCACGCCATATGTCCTGCTGGCTTATTGCCGCAGGCTGGCAGTATAGGAAGGTCGGGCATAGCCTAAAGAGGTAATTATCTGACGATAAAGATATGCATTGCATGACGCAAGAAACAGACGGATTTCGCACCCCCCAGTTTATTCACGCAAATGCCGGAAAATTAAAAGCGAAACTCAAAAAACGAAAACACTAACCTCTTCGGGAATATTATAACGAACAAGCTGAGCTATCGTGCCGGGTTTTTCGTTTCCTCCCGTATCCAAGACCGTGAGACACGTACCACCGAGAAATCTGGATTTCGCGAAAAAAATTGTGCGCTGCAAAAAAAATATTTGTCCCGCTCAATGCCCTCGTCGCAATCACAGCGCATATCATTCCAAACTTATTCCATGGATTAATCGTGATGTAAGCTTCGTTTTGACACCTCAGGCGGCTGAAATGACGCAGGTTTCAGAACGCTAGCTGATGCTCGACCGCCATGGGTGTTTTCGTCGTTTTCGTCTCACGCGGCGCGGGAAAAATCTAGATCTCGGACGAAATCCGGACAAAAATTTATGTCAAAATTTGGCGGGTTCGCGGTGTTGTGCTGAACATCCTTGCATGGCGGGCTCCTGGCCGTGCGCGGCAAGGTGGCCACGTACTGGCCTGGAACGACTTTAGCCACGATCACTTAAAGCGATGACTTGCGATAGGCTAGGCAGGGATCGGCATGTGCTTATTGTGCTACTTGTGTGATTCTGCGCCGCTTCCCCATGCATGGACCTTGGGGAGCATATCGAGTCTATATTGACCCAAGGTGATGGTCCGGCACGCTCCTTTGATACCCGCATGGGGCTCACCCCCCGTACGTGGGGGGGGCATGCAACTATCGCACTCCGAGGGTACCGTCTGCGCGGCTCGCTCGAGGGACAAGAACATGAACTCCCCCGCCAGTGCTGCTCACATTTTACTCCCTAGAGGATAAGGTGCGCTTCCTTCGGTGCAGCGCGATTAAGACTCTGCACTCCACCCCATGGTCACTGGACGATGAGCTGACTCCCGCGCGCAGCAGCAGCAGCGTCGCGAGCTGTGGTCCACCGTCAATCTGCCACAAGCAATCCCCCGAGAAGCCCACAGTCCTCTGGCAGGGCGGGGACCTGTACACTAACAGCAAGCTACATATTGGTTCCACAACAAAAACCACGACCCACGAGGTAGCCATGGCTGCCGGCGGCGCTCACAACTTTCACGTTTGAGCACCAAATTCGGCCGTGAATATCACAATCGCTTCGTCTTTCTAAGACGCACACGCTTATATATTTTCCCGAAGAGCTCTATATATTATGATGCAATATCATGACCATGAAATATCATGACGAGCAAACGCACCTCGACGCAGCACAGCTTAGCGGCAGCGCTGAGCCCTGAAGCTACGCCTAGCTACATTAATCCGCCGCCCGGCCTGAAAGGCAGCAGCTGTACCATTATTGAAAGCCATATGCCCGGCCTTCTCAGGGATGTGTGCTATCGCGCCATGCGTCCATGCATAGTCGTCTCACTTCAGGGCGTCCCCAACATCTACTGCTCCAACCTAGGGCCATTGCTGGTACTTTTGACGTCATGAAAGCAGCGTTTTGGACTAGTGGAATATGATTTTACAGCATAAAAAGTCCATTTTATCATGAATGAACATGGCCAACAACCCCAAGTGCCCCTAAATTTCTCAATATTTGTAGATAAATGCTACTTCTCATAAGCTAAACCTGCACAAATGCACAATTTGGGGCATGCATGTGAAAGTTTGAAGTACAAATTCGCAATAAGGTTTTACATTTTTCAATTAATAATGGTATCTCATTCTTCAATCAATCAATTTGCAATCGTCCAAACAATTTATTCATTTCATACATGTCCGAATATGTTTAAAGAACACATGCAAGTGCTCAATCAGCGTGGATCCCCTTCGACGCGCCGCACCATATATACATTCGACACGTCAACCCTTCTACTAAACTGCCACTTCCAGAAGTCGCGGTCACTGATCGAACTACTATGTACATCTGCATTTCTCAATGTTGCGGTGGGCAAACGTGCAAAACGCGACTTCGTGCAAAGTCCTTGCCCATCATCGCTTGCCAGGTCGATGTGAAGGAATGTTGTCCCAGCTGGCGCCTTCCTTCAGGAGAGTAACATGTTCGCTGGCGAACTTCAGGGGGAAACGAAACCTTCTCTCGCTCTCATCACTCCGACCGAGTTCGTACCCTTCATCAAACCATCTGATCACCACCTTCTCCTTCTCGCGGCCCAGGAGGGTGCCAAAGAGCAGAAAATCTTCCTTTTGGGGTACTTGTGCTGCCAGTTTAGCCACATGTCCTCTACCCATTTCGAAGTCCAACCTCCGCGACCCAGTTTCGCGCCATCCATAAAGCGCATCCGGACGTCTGGCTCAACGTCCCTGATTGGGTCGACCGCTGTGCAAACCGCCCCCTTTTCCGCAACTGGCAGCCCCCCACCATCTCTGCCCTGACCACCACCCTTCTGCGGCTGTGAAGGTTCGTCGGCACCCTCCGTCTCCTGCCCCGCCCCTCGCCTGCCCCCTCCCCGACGTTTTGCCTTCTGCCCCTGCGCAGCCGCCGCCTCTGCCATCAACTCTTCGTACGTTTTTTCTGGCTGACCGCACGGTAAGGGTGGTGCGTGGGGTGCGTTGGGTGGGAGGGAGGCCCCTCCCGCCCCCGGTTGTGCAACTGGTGCGCCGACCGCGGCCTGGCCAACAACACGGCCGGCCTCTCCGGACACAGTCCCAGACGCGGATCCACGGGGAAACCGAACTGGAGTTTCTTCTTCGCCTTTCCCTGCACGTAAGCACATGCCAATTAACATGAATACGGAAGGGTCGTGTGAGAAATCAATGAAGCCATGGACTGATGCAAAAAAACTTATGTAGAAATATATTAAGGTACTTATTAAACTCGTTTATTGAAAATGAAATTTACCGGCCGAATGTACCGTTGGAGCGTGGAAGGGCATCCTTGGTCGATCGAAGATATCCGTCAATGCGGTCAACGGTGCGGTCGATGTCCCTGGCGGCGCCTCAACATCGACCACCTCAGTCGGGCGCATCAATCCGGCAAACGCCGGCCCTCCACCTGAGACTGTCGGCGGACCCTCCACGTTACGAGCCTCCAATACCCTCTTCTGCAGTGGGGTGCTCGCAACAAAATCCGTGTCAGCCGACGGGACCGGATCGTCATCCTCATTCAGCAGTATCGTGTCCGGGCATTGCTCCATCCCCGTCGGCGGGGGGGCAAAGTCATCACAACCGTCCTTCCTGACGACGGTACGGGATCGTCATCCATACCCAAAGAAACCGAGGCGAGGGCGGGGGTCCCCTCAACCGGGGGTCCCCATGAATCCTGACGAGGCCTCATTCCCATCTGTCGGACACGACCGCCTCCCGTAAATCGGGAACGCCCGCCGGCGCTACCAGTAACAGGCCGCGAGCCTGCTTCCTGCTGGCGATCCCCATCCTCATCACAGATACGCCCGCCGGCGTTACCAGTAACAGGCTGCGAGCCTCCTTCCTGCTGGCGATCCCCCTCATCACAGATACGCCCGCCGGCGTTTCCAGTAACAGGCCGCGAGCCTCCTTCCTGCTGGCGATCCCCCTCCTCATCACAGATACGCCCGCCGGCGTTTCCAGTAACAGGCCGCGAGCCTCCCTCCGCTGGCGATCCCCCTCCTCATCACAGATACGCCCGCCGGCGTTTCCAACGACAGGCCTCGAGTCTCCTTCACCAGCACGCTGGCGCTTACCTCCCCCCCTGTTGTCTTCATCCCCCCCATTGTCTCATCACGCGAGCCTCCATCATCCCGACTGCGCTTTTTCCCTCCCCTTCCATCTCCTCCCCCGTCCCTCTCCTCCTCCTCCCCTCTCCTCCCCATCCCCTTTCTCCCCCTCCGCCTGCCCCTCCTCCCGGGCGGGTGCCCCTCAGCAATATCCTCCTCCTCGTCCTCCTCGTCCTCCTCGTCCTCCTCGTCCTCCTCATCCTCCTCCTCTCATCCTCATCCTCATCCACCTCCCCCACTTCCTCCTCCCCCTCTTCCCCCTTCTCCGAATCATCATCCTCATCAGACGAAGAATCGTCGTCGGCAAAGTAGGCGAGGTCTTCCACCCATCTTCAACAAGCCAATATTTGATAAGGCGGACCAGGCGCTTCCACCGGCGGATATGGGCGGGCTCCCCGAACACCAGCAGAACTCTGCAGGGTCCCCTAAAAAGGGCGTTGGTCATCTTGTCAACCACATCCCACACGACCGGGCTCAAATGCGAGGAGGGTTTGGGAATGTGGCTGTCCTCCGGAATGCAGTCTGGTCCCACTTGCGCAGGTTCCTCCACTTCTCGTTGCTGTCAGCTGCCAGGTCCAGCACAGCAAACGCCTGGTCCTTCAGCGACCGAGGAATTTTGTCAGACCCCGTGCACAACTCGTCCACCACCTTCGTCACCACCAGATCCTTTCTTTTTTCGTTTTCCTTCCATGTCATTGTCCTGTATGCGATCCAGTCGGATCCCATCCTCACCCCCTTCCAATCGCTGTAGGCTTCCAACCTGTCCCGCCACCCCTTCTTGGCCTTGGTAGTCCCCTCCTCCGCCGCCTCCTCGACCTCCTTCTCGACCTCCGCCGCCGCCTCCTTTGGCACACCCAGCAGATGTTTGGTCTTCACCCCCAAATCGTCATACAAATGACGGGGGTGGGAAGCGAGCAGCCCTCTCGGGAACTTCCAGTCCTTCTGGTCGACCACTTTCCTTTTAGCCGGCGGAAGGTCCCTCAGCGTGAGAATGATCGCCCTCGTGGCCGTGACGACCACCCGCCAAAAGTCTCTGGTCAGGCGGCAGTCGGCGATGAACTTGTCGAGGTCCGTGGCGAAGGTGCCCTTCAGCTTCACGCCAAACACGTGCTCCCTCACCAATACGGGGTCGAAAGTCCCGTTTAGTTGTTTGCAAGCGGCCATCAGGGGGTTCTCCAGGAACTTGATGTGGGCGAATTGCTTTGCCGCCTCTATCAAATTCTTGGCGACTTCCATTATTTTTATCAGGTTGCTGGGAGGGGCCTCACAGGACATGATCGGCGCTTGGATCAGGCTGTCGAAGTACTGGAAACTCGCAAGTTCCCGATGCGCGGTGAAAATGGACAGTTCGTGCGCCTTGTCTTTAGGGCGCGCGTCAAGGAAGTCTTGCCGAGCCGCGATATCCTGTGCGATCGCCGGCTTGCCGTCGACAGCGGGCTTCAAAGGGTCCTCACACCAGAACAGCCAGCGCTGCATGAAGTTCTTCTGGTCCGGCCCCCACTTGTCCGTCTCTTCAGCCCCCCTGCCTTGTCGCCTGCGCCGTCCCCTTCGGCCTTGGCTTGCTCTCCTTTCTGCCAAAAGGGCTTCACAATCGCCCAGATCTTGCCGTACAGAGGAGTTGGGAGAGACACGCCCTTCCCTCTCTTGACGGGTCCATATGCCTGGTAGGCCCGGTGCACATCCCCCAGCGCTGAGCCCCACGTTGCCTTGGCTTGGGCTGTGTCCTCGGCGTTCATGGCGTTCCCGAGCTGCCTGACAACTTCGATCATCTTGCCGACTTGTTCGGTAACCTGCATCCCGTAGGGCAACAACGCGCAGAGACACATCGACAGTCCTCCCAAATAAGCACAACTCAACTGAGAACAAGAAACGACTGACAGAAACGCCGGCGGTCGCATCTTGACCAAAATATGGCATGCTAAGGTGGAACATGAAAACCCCTTATAGAAACGCCGGCGGTCGCATCTTGACCGAACTAATGGCATACTGAAATTAACACAAGAAAACCACTTATAGAAACGCCGGCGGTCGCAACCTGGCTTACCTTCTGTTCACGGATCTGCCACCAGGTCGGCAGGATGGTCTCACCCTTGAGCATCTGCACGTCCACCCCCCGAAATTCGTCCAATCAGTTGCCCACTCCTCCAGCTTCGCCGCGGCCACGGTCTTCGTGACCTCCTGCTCCTTCCCTCCCCGCGCAACGACCCTGAGCTTTTCCGCCTTCATGAAACCATTCAGCATTGCCTGGTACCACACAGATCTTTGGTCCACCGTCATATTGGGTGACCAGTTCGAATTTCACCGATTTGATGAGTGTGGTAAAGTGGTTCCCGTCCAGCACGAGAAAGCCGCAAATGGCTGGCGGCAACGGTGGCTTCTTCTCGAGTGGAGCCATCTCCCAGGCGGACTTGCACAAACTGTCCAAAAGCGCGGCCTTTCTCACGTCCACGGGCTTAAGATCGTCCAGAATATCGGCCGTCCTGTCAGAACCGCGGTGGAAGCAGCTTCGGCCATTCCCTTGGCCGAGCTCGTTCGCAGGTAGATATCAATCTCTTTGTCAGTCATTGCGCGAGCGTAGCCAGCCTTCATTGTCCGTGCCCCCCCATCTCCCCGAAGAGTTGCGCGAGCTGACGCTGGGTGCCTTCCTTTTTCATCCAGTCATGAAAAGTGTTGGGGCACCGGTCAGCCAAAAACTGGAACGAGTACCGCCACACAGGAATCACCAGCTTGTCGTGGCCGTAGTCGGACTCCGAGTTTGCAAAAATGGTGGCGTTCTGCTCGGCTCTAGACAGATGCAAGTCTCGTGCGAGGAGCTTCTGAGGCCCCACGAACAGGTTCCTTGTCCACACCCGATTTCGATGCACCAAGGCTTTGGACATCTCATCGAGGTCCCGAGGCTGAACGGCAAGCTGCTTCCGCAACCGTTTGCCCTTCGCGATCTCATCGTTCACATCCAGGATGTCATCATCATCCTGCGACACCGGGGACTTCTCCCATTTCTCAAGCAGAGACACGGGAGCATCCGCAACCTCCACCTCCTTTCCTTTCCCCTTTCCCTTCAGCGCCTTCCCCTTGTAGGTCGCAAGTGCTTCGGAGAGTCCCTTCTGGTGTTCGTCGACGGCAGCAGTCCACGTACTCTATTTTCATCGAGCGCGCGCGTGCTGGTCGAGGCTGATTGAGTACAGGATGGCCGCGTGGGTCGCCCTCTCGGCCTGCACGTACTGCAGTGATGCGAAAAAATCAGGAAAGCATAACCAAAAGGAATAAAGTAAATGTCGATTGAGAAACGCCGGCCGTCGCAACCTACATGAAACCTGAACCTCAACATCAAAGCCCCCCTCACAACAGAGGTATACTTACCTCGTTCCCCTTAACAATGATATGAAAAAATCAGGAAAGCATAACCGAAAGGAAGTGTCACACTTGAGAAACGCCGGCCGTCGCAACCTAGATGAAACCTAAACCTCAAGAAGCCCCCTCACAACAGAGGTACACTTGGCTCATTTCCCTCAACGATGCGAAATCAGGAAAGAATAACAAAAGGAAGTAAGTGTCACACTTGAGAAACGCCGGCCGTCGCAACCTACATGAAACGTGGACCTCAAGAACAAAGCCCCCCTCACAACAGAGGTAGACTTACCTCATTCCCCTCAACCGCTGCTGCTTCAGCCGCTTTCTTCGACCCCTTCGCGATCTTCGGAGACTTGTCCCGGCGGGCATCGTGTTCCTTCAACATCTTGATCAGAGTCTTGGCGTCCGCCATCGTCACCGTCAACAGTTTACACTTCCTCTCCTTCCTTTGCCCTCGAACAGGTTCTCCTGCATCCACTTTATCAAGGCCTTGGCGCTCGGGATCTCCTCAGGCTGTGTGGCGCCATCGGGCGCGCACGCATTCTTCACGATCAACTCAGCGACTTGATGGAGAGTCATCATCTGGTTCCGTACCTCAGGTGGGGCTGTTTCCGTTCTCACCTCGGCCACAACCCGCTTTGCCAACTTCTCAGTTTATAAGCATCCGCTTGCTCCTTAAAGCGTGTCATTTTCGCAGTATCGCCGTCGCTTCCACCCGCGCCCTCTGACACAGGCTCACCGACAGCGATAGCCCCCTCTCCCTGGAGATTTGCCCCACCCTGACGACCGGCTTCCTGCAAGAACATTATCAACGGAAGATTTTTAATGTAAGAAAAGTGTAAAGAAACGCCGGCCGTCGTAACTCTGTCCATTGAGGACGAACCTAAACTTTCGATTACTAAGTCAACGGTAACTTACCCTTCCCCCCTCTGCAGTGGAACCACCGTAAGATCCACTTCCCCTCCTGTCACCGCCCTCTTGCTGCTCGAACGGACTTCCCTGTAAAAATAGCAAACGCGATTGTCCATTCACAAGAAAAAAATTACTACAAAAATAAACAAGGATATACGCACGCAAACCTTTTCAATACAAGTAAACCGGAGAGGAATCTGACGCACTCATGTACCTGGGTGCTTCCCGCCATTGAGCGGGCTTCTCTTGCACCACATCCTCTTGCCGGCCCTGCGAACATTTCAACGGAAAGTAAAAATCCGCTTAGTTGTCGGAAATGACATGTCTGGCGAATATTGCAAAAAAATGCGTATTGTATTTCACGACATCAATTTAATGGGCGGAGACTTACGAAGATCGGCCCGCCACCTTCCAAATTGCCCAGCGTCATATCGAAAACATCGAGGACTTCCCCTCCATCGACCCCCTTCCCCCTTCCCCTCTGCCGCGGCGGGGGCATATCGCCCGTCGCGACCGGCTTGGAAGTCGCGGGGGGATCCCTTGCGGTTGAGGGCACTGCGGCCGACTCGTGCACACTCTCCCCCCTCTTTTGGGCTACTGCGGCAGGCGCGGCATGGGAGGGCGCGGCGGCTACTGTCTCTGGCGCATTCTGAGCCAACCGACGCAACCTTAGCTCCTGCTGGAGCAGGGTTTCGAAACGAGGCATGAATGTGCGCTTGGAGGTATAAGGCACCTTGGCGACTTCAGGTTTGTCATTAAGGATGTCTTGGTACAGCGCGAATTGCTGTTCACGAGTGCCATTCGCGAGTCGCTCAAACCGCTCAATCTGAATCCGCTTAACCGGATCGTCCACCATCTCAAGACCACCGTGGTACTCATCCTTCCCAGTGACCGCGGCAAAGCTGACACCAGATTCCACCATTGGGGGGGCGTGCCCTCCCTTGCACGCTTGTGAGGAGGCTGTTGTGGGAGGCGCCTTGGGCCTGAACTGGTTGCCCTTCTGACCCTTCCCCCCTAGGGGGAGAGTCGCCGACCACCTGCGATGTAGGGCCGCCCTTTTCCATCTGCAACACAAAACAAAAAAATTGGAAAAAACATACGAGTCAGCAGGAAGATGCGCCCCACGTCGCAACTCAATACAAAAAATGCATCATTATGTCAAGGTACAAACAACGTTATAATTCAGAATGAACAGAGATTCATAACAAGAGAACGACGCACTAAAAGATGCGACCGCCGTCGCAACTTTCGTCAATTCACTCTCTATACAAACAACTCTATGTCCCTCATAAAGAATCAATTGGCAAGGAAATGCAAAAAAATTCCGTTACCACCTCCGTCGACCCATAAGTGGTTCGCGAATGGGAAATCGCTGCTGATTTTCGGTCGAGCCCTTCACGGTATTTTCGAAATCTCGAGGCAAGGTTGCGCGGAAGAGGGCCCCCTCAATCATGCGTGCGATCGGACTGGCCATGGAAACGGATACCTGGTTCCTGGACTGCCTTGCACGGTCAACCATCTTGAAACTTCCCCGGAGAAGGAAATCAGACGTCAGACGGTTGAATATGCGAACGTCAAGATTTGACCAACCCATCATCCATTCCACCACCTTCTCCGCGGCATCATGGAAGACCTGCCTCTCATCCGCCACTCCTCGAGACCCAAACACACAATCGGCCGTGTTATCGTCGTGCCTCTTAAGGCGAATGTTCACGTCCTCTTTGTCATCATCCATTTCCGACAGCCGAATTACAGCCCTTTTGGCTCCGTCCACTCCATCCTCAAGAAGGACGTCCATCTGCGCCCCTCCCACACAATTGTTGTCAACGTATTGTTGCAAATGACGGGAAATCATGTCCTTTCCAAAAGCTACGATGTGTTCCCCACACAGACCCATGTCGGTAATTGACAGCTTTTTACATTTCCTATCCCGGCACTTCTTTTCGGGATCCTTCTCAAAAATCCGGAAAACAGCGTCCTGATATGGACGTCCCCTTATGTCGACCGTCAGACTGGACATCTGCGAAACCAGAACATACCGGCCGCGAGTAGTTTATATTATTAAAAAAAACTGGCATTTATTAAGTCATCTTCATCTATTTATGCGAGCTAAAATTTGAAGAAAATGCAACAAAGAAACGCCCTGGGGCGCAACTTCCTCAACAACCACTTTCTACGTACAAACGAATGGCAATCACATCGACTACGATTGTCACTACATACGAATGTCCAGACAATATAATGTGTATGTAGAGGGGGGGCATTCAAGACCAGAGAAACGCCGGCGGGCGCAACTCATATCAATATAGACTGTCCCGCGACTCGTTCCACTCTCTGCAGGTTTTGCAACAACCGATCGAGCGAACTCTCGGAACCTCTTTCGCCGCCATTTCATCGACACGAGCGAACATCTCTTCTTTGGCGGCCACCAACTTTGCCTCCTTGTTGCCGGTGTCAGGATAGATTTCGGACCTCCTCGTCTTCATCGGGGCCACTCTCTCCAAATACTCTGCACACAGAGAATCCTGCTCCTCCTCCACAATCGCCTTCACGCCGGATACAATCGCTTTGGCTTTTGTTTCCACGCGAAAATCGAACTCTCGTTGAGTTATCAGCGGAATGTCGGCGAGTGCAAAACACATACGCCGATAAAGTTCGCTTACATCCGTGTCACGCGAGTCGGCAAAAGGTGTCGTCATCAAAAAGCATCTCAAGCTACTCCAACCATTTTCTTGGGCGCCGGCAACGTAGCCTCCCTTTGCCAAGTCCGCACCTGTCGCGGAGTCTTTGACTATCCAATCTTCAAGGAAGTACTCGTCTCCCCTGGTGAAATCAAAATTTACACCCACGACCTCTCCGACAGTCATGTCCAGGCGAAGTCGCAGGGCCCCCCCGCCAATCCAGGTCCGAGGGCGCCCGCCATTCCAAGTCCGCGACTGAGGGCATTTTCGATGTGACGAGAATGTTCTTCGTGCTTTCGGCAATACAAGTCAAATCCGAGAGCGGTTTTCTTGCAAGTGGACACATCACACTTGCGCGGCGCCCCTATTGAGCGAGCAACACTCTGAATGACAGTGGCAACCGCTTGGTGTTGTTGAAGTCGTTGCCAATCCTCCATCAGGAGGTGACTAGACGAATCGGACGAATCTTCCGTCGAACCGGACATCTGCGACAAGTTACGATAACATACCGGCCCCGGAAAATAAAATTCAAAAAACGTTTTGAAATTTTTTTATTGTACTTGTTTATTAATACGAAGGTTTAAATTTGGCGCAAAGAAACGCCCCAAGGCGCAACTTGTCGAACAGCAATATGGCGATAAAACATTATCTATTCAATGTGCGATTGATGTGCTGAAACCTTCCAGACTTTGACACTGTCCGGTATCACCGGACTCGGACGAGGAGTCGAGTCGGAAGCGAGCCAGTAATCCTCGACTATTTTTTTGATGTACAATGGAAGACTCCTTCCATTATGTCGAAGTGTGTCGGTCCTTTGCCTTTTGGCCAAACTCTCCTTAACCTCCACCATTTCCTGCGCGTAGGAGGAAAATGATACGTTATAAACATTAATTATTAAAATAACATCATATAAACAAGTTATTACTCTACATTTCAAGTTTTTCTAAGAGGCAGAGCCGTCGTGGAAGTTGAAGGAGAAGTCGACATCAGACCCCATAGTTTTATCCAGTATCGTCGTCACGTTAACCCCCCACTTCACCCCTGCCAGCACCTCCCTCGCTTGCCTCAGACGTTCGCATCTATCCTTATGCCTACTCCAGTCCGCACGCTGGCACTCCTCACTGCAATATCTGGCATCCCTACATCCTCTACACCACTTGATATGAGGTCCTGTTTCGCACCCACACCCCTCCTTGGAGCACTTTCGCGTACTACGCATGCGATCCCCATCCCTCACGATCGGGTCAGAGAGCAAGAAAAAGTTCATGTTGAGGGGTACTGCCCCTACACATGCATCAGCCCTCACGCGCAGAGAATGCGTAACATTCGGGTAAAATGCGCGCCCGTAGGTGCACCCAAGCTGAGCCCCTTCCTCTTCCCCCAACTCTATCTTTGGCCCCTTTGTAATGAACGACACCAAAAGGCGGAACTCCGTCCTTGGGTCTATGGGCACTCTTAGATCCATCTGTGGTCTGAAAAAACCCTCTTGAATACAGAAGTTCATATCAGCTAGCTGGGCGTACATAATTCTCTCCATTTGGCTGAACGAATCAAACGCCAATAAAACGGCCAAG
>RPFO01000167.1:1683010-1685510 GCA_009746045.1 Mesostigma viride | reverse complement strand
GGAGGGAGGGAGGGAGAGGAGGAGGAGGAGGGAGGAGAGGAGAGGGAGGGAGGGAGGAGAGGGAGAGGGAGAGGGGAGAGGGAGAGAGAGGGAGGAGAGGAGAGGGAGGAGAGGGAGGGAGAGGGAGAGGGAGAGGGAGAGGGAGAGGAGAGGGAGAGGGAGAGGGAGAGGGAGAGGGAGAGGAGAGGGAGAGGGAGAGGAGAGGGAGAGGGAGAGGGAGAGGGAGAGGGAGAGGGAGGGAGAGGGAGAGAGGGAGAGGGAGAGGGAGAGGAGAGAGGAGAGGGAGAGGGAGAGAGAGGAGAGGGAGAGGGAGAGGGAGGGAGAGGAGAGGGAGAGGAGAGGGAGAGGAGAGGGAGAGGGAGAGGGAGGGAGAGGAGAGGAGAGGAGAGGGAGAGGGAGAGGGAGAGGGAGAGGGAGAGGGAGAGGAGAGGGAGAGGGAGAGGGAGGAGAGGGAGAGGGAGAGGGAGAGGGAGAGGGAGAGGGAGAGGGAGAGGAGGGTTTAGCCACATCGTGTTTTGTTCTTGGATTGATGACGCACCGCACGCAACGCTCGTGACCTGCACCCGCAGGCGAAAAAAGAACGAACCACAATGATAGCATGGTTGTGAGTGACAATTGACGACATCACGCTACAAGGAGCATGACGCAAAAGGGATTAAAAATCGGCATGAAAAACCTGGTGAAAAATAGAGGGAGAGGGGGGGAGAGGGAGAGGGAGAGAGAGTCGTCGTTCAGGAAGCCGGCATGACGCAAAATGGGATGAATACTCAACATGACAGGTGAAAAAACATGAGAAAAACAACGTACATAAAATCCCGCAACTCACTCTTGTTGTTGCTGATGCTGCTGTCGTTGTTCTTGTTGTCAGGCCCGTTGTTCTTGATTTCCAAAGAAGAAAGCCGTGAAGCTGCTCGTACGCAACGACCGTGACCTGCACCCGCAGGCGAAAAAGAACGAACCACAATGATAGTATTGTTGTGAGTGACAATTGACGACATCACGCTACAAGAGCATGACGCAAAAGGGATTAAAATCGGCATGAAAAACCTGGTGAAAAATAAGAGGGAGAGGGGGGGGAGAGGGAGAGAGGAGAGAGAGTCGTCGTTCAGGAAGCCGTCATGACGCAAAATGGGATGAAACTCAACATGCCAGGTGAAAAAAATTAGGAAAACCACGTACGTAAATCCCGCAACTCACTCTTGTTGTTGCTGATGCTGCTGTCGTTGTTGTTGTTGTCAGGCACCTTGTTCTTGATTTCCAAAGAAGAAGCCGTGAAGCTGCTCGACGCATTATGGGGGCTGCACCGCGCAGCGAAAAAGAACGTGGACCACAGTCGGTCACTGGACGTGCGGTTGGCGGGCGTGGTGGGCGCATCCGCGTGGCGGCGCTGCAAAACACCGCATCAATTACCTGGGGGCAGGGTGCGCACCTTCCAAAGTCCCTGGTGTGTGTCAGTGCAGCGCACATGCATGCGTGGAGGATATTGCGTACGTACGACGAATCATGTGAAACGACTCGATCAACCTGAAAAATTTAAATTTTTTCCTGTCAGTAACGGTCCTAGGTTGCACCCGCGGGCCGTTCCGACAGCTGTACAGAAAAGATCACAAAGATACGCCGCGCAACGACGCCTGTGCCCGGCAATCATTTGTGAGCCCGGAACTGAACAGTCACTGCAAATGTCGGATATTTATTGCTCCAACCCCACAAAAAAGCGTTCGGACCTGTTCGAAGCGAAGAGCACTGACGGGATCGGACCGAGCCAGATTTGTGTCGGACCATGATGGCTGGCCTCCCTCACTCCGCAACCTCACTCTGACGCAGGTTCGAATCCTTCAGTGCTATTCGCTTCGAACAGTTCCGGAACGCTTTTTTTGGGGGTGGAGCAATAGATTTTCGACGTTTGTATGACTGTTCAGTTTCCCGACTCACATTTGCCGGGCACTGGCGTCATTCCGCGGCGTATCTTTCTGATTCTTCGTACAGCTGCCGGAACGGCCCGCGGGTGCAACCTAGGACCGTTACTGGACACGGCAAAAATTCAAATTTTTCAGGTGGACCAGTCGTTTCAGATGATTCGTCGTACGTACGCAAATATCCTCCACGCATGCGCATGTCGACGCTGCACTGACACACACCAGGACTTTGGAAGGTGCCGTAAGAATTGTCTTGCGAAATGAAGCTTAGCCGTATGCACTTTCTGAAAAATCTGATTTGTAAAAATGGAGAAAAAAAAAAAAAAAAGGGAAAAACAAAAAAAAAAAAGAACCCGAAAACTGACATGCCGCGAAAAGGATCGACCGGCGACTGCCGGTCTCATCCAGGTATTGGAAGTAGGTGTAGATCCCCACCGGGGTGATAGATCCCCTGCTATTCGCTCGAACAGTTCTGGATGTACCATTCTACATGCTATGTACAATATAAGTGTAACGGGAGAAAAAAAAAATGAAGAGACGACAAAAATGCCTTTGCACAATAGGAGTCGACACTGCGTGTTCAG
>RPFO01000167.1:1657658-1678897 GCA_009746045.1 Mesostigma viride | reverse complement strand
CACAGGAGGTATTCATGAAGCTAGGGGCCACCTATGATGACATTGACCCTTGCCTGTTTGTCATCCCACACCCTGATGGAATGATGATGTTTGTCTGGCATGGGGATGATCAGTTAATCTCAGGTCCTAGAGCTGCAGTGGATGCTTTCATAGCTCAGGTGTCTGCCAGTTTTGAGATTGGCAAGCAGCTAGAGCTGGGCAAGGAGCCAGTCAAGTTCTGTGGCATGATGCTTGAGTTGCTGCAGCAGCAGGGCAGCTGGGTTTGTTCCATGCAGGCCTCTGCTGAATACATTAAGTCTTGTCTGGATGTCCTGCCTGTTCACATCACCCCTGACATGTGCCCTACCATTAGAGGCAAGCTTGGTTGGCTATGTGCTACATGTGCACCCCACCTGGCTTTTGTGAGCAGGGTAGATGATGAGGTACTACAGGAGGTAGGAGCACGGGCAATCAAGCAGTTGTTGCATGATGGTCCACCTTTGATGCTTCACTCACTGGACCTGTTTACTCCCATTCACATCACGTGCATGATGGATAGTTCAATGGAGTCCAGGGTAGTTACCAAGGTTCAAGCCAGAGAGGCTGGATTGTTTTTCCTGCATAACCAAGGTGGGAAGAAGTCACTAGTCTCCTGGTTCAGTAGATTGCACAAGAGGAAAGCTGTGAGTAGCAATGTAGCTGAATGCAGGGCTGTGGTATCTTCTGTCTTGCATGCAAGGTATCTCAATCACTTGCTGGTCTGGCTTCAACACCAGGCTGGTAGCTCTGCAGGAGTGAAAGCACATTTGCTGACTGACTCTCAATCTATCATCTCTTTCCTTGCCAATCCTTTGGCTGTACACTCGGACCTGGATTGGATTGTGCTAAAACAGGAATGCAAGTACCTGGAGTCTAAAGCCCACGTCAGGGACAAAGACAATGCTGCAGATGCACTGACCAAGGTGCCACAAGCAGCAGGACCACAATACCAGGTCTTGTATGGGTTGATGAACCTGGTTACAGTCTGAAGTGACTGGCACGTTGTACATGTTAGCCCATGACCCCTGCCTAATACTGCAGCTGAAAGGCTGCAGTGGCAGCTGGGTAGTTTTCTGACAGTGAGAAGCACTGGTCTAGAAAGTTGGGACATGATGAATGTGTTATTTATTGAATAAAATTTTGTGAGACACTTGTTTGGATGACCATGACATGCTGGGGCCTGGAGCACCCATCTCACTCAGTTAAGAAACCATGCTTGAGACATGGGGCCTTTTTAATGCATCTCTTGTACATGTGTGAGGTGACCTTTTGGGTCCTAGTAGGTTATCTGACAGTTTTTAAGGCATTAGGGAATGGCTGCGTCCATTTGATGGCTCTGTGTGTTTCTGTTGAAACCCAAAGAAAACTTAAAGTGGGAGTTAGTCTAAGTCTCCCGCCTGTAGCCTAAGTGGACACGTGCCAGCACCGCCGGCGCCCAATTGGGTACTGGGACGGTGCTGGACTAGAACAGTCGTGGCATGGACACGTGGCTGTACTCAGTATGTGATGAGCCGGTACCTCAGTACCGGGACTGTAGTTGTCATGTTAGGACTGACTAGATCAGGTTGTAACTGATAGGTTAGTCCGTCCAGGATCAGTAAGTTAGTTTAACTTACGCAAAGTCTGGCCAGCCATCGTTGACGGCTGGCCAGCAGTATATGTGCCACATTATCCTAATGCCAAGGTGTCTCGTCGTTCACGCACACACACGCCATTTGGCAGTGCCCGAGCATTCCAGCTTTGTGTTGCATAACTATCGGCTGGCCTACGTACATGGATGTCTCATAAAAAAAATGATGAGGATTCAGGCTCCCATGGTGTCATCATGGCCCGTCTACGTACATGGTTGGCATTTTTGTAATTAATGATGAGGATTCAGGCTCCCATGGTGTCATCATGGCTGGCCTACGTACATGGATGTTTCATAAAAAAAATGATGAGGATTCAGGCTCCCATGGTGTCATCATGGCCCGTCTACGTACATGGTTGGCATTTATGTAATTAATGAAGAGGATTCAGGCTCCCATGGTGTCATCATGGCCCGTCTACGTACATGGATGTCAAAGAAAAAAAAATGATGAGGATTCAGGCTCCCATGGTGTCATCATGGCTGGCCTACGTACATGGATGTCTCATAAAAAAAATGATGAGGATTCAGGCTCCCATGGTGTCATCATGGCCCGTCTACGTACATGGTTGGCATTTTTGTAATTAATGATGAGGATTCAGGCTCCCATGGTGTCATCATGGCTGGCCTACGTACATGGATGTTTCATAAAAAAAATGATGAGGATTCAGGCTCCCATGGTGTCATCATGGCCCGTCTACGTACATGGTTGGCATTTATGTAATTAATGAAGAGGATTCAGGCTCCCATGGTGTCATCATGGCCCGTCTACGTACATGGATGTCAAGGAATAGTAAATGATGAGGATTCAGGCTCCCATGGTGTCATCATGGCTTGTCTACGTACATGGTTGGCATTTATGTAATTAACGAGGAGGATTCAGGCTCCATTGGTGTCATCATGGCTGGCCTACGTACATGGATGTCAAGGAATAGTAAATGATGAGGATTCAGGCTCCCATGGTGTCATCATGGCTTGTCTACGTACATGGTTGGCATTTATGTAATTAATGAGGAGGATTCAGGCTCCCATGGTGTCTCCATGGCTGGCCTACGTACATGGATGGCATTTATGTATTTAATGATGAGGATTCAGGCTCCCATGGTGTCATCATGGCTTGTCTACCTACATGGTTGGCATTTATGTAACCTGAATCCTCTCATTAAAAAAATGAAGAGGATTCAGGCTCCCATGGTGTCTCCATGGCTGGCCTACGTACATGGATGTCAAGGAATAGTAAATGATGAGGATTCAGGCTCCATGGTGTCATCATGGCCCGTGTACGTACATGGATGGCATGTATGTAATTAATGAGGAGGATTCAGGCTCCCATGGTGTCATCATGGCCTGTCTACGTACATGGATGTCAAAGAAAAAGAAATGATGAGGATTCAGGCTCCCATGGTGTCATCATGGCTGGCCTACGTACATGGATGTCTCATAAAATAAATGATGAGGATTCAGGCTCCCATGGTGTCATCATGGCTTGTCTACCTACATTGTTGGCATGTATGTAATTAATGATGAGGATTCAGGCTCCCATGGTGTCATCATGGCCCGTCTACGTACATGGATGTCAAAGAAAAAAAAATGACGAGGATTCAGGCTCCCATGGTGTCATCATGGCCCGTGTACGTACATGGATGGCATTTATGTAATTAATGATGAGGATTCAGGCTCCCATGGTGTCATCATGGCTTGTCTACGTACATGAATGGCATTTATGTAATTAATGAGGAGGATTCAGGCTCCCATGGTGTCTCCATGGCTGGCCTACGTACATGGATGTCAAGGAATAGTAAATGATGAGGATTCAGGCTCCCATGGTGTCATCATGGCCCGTGTACCTACATGGATGGCATGTATGTAATTAATGAGGAGGATTCAGGCTCCCATGGTGTCATCATGGCTGGCCTACGTACATGGATGTCAAAGAAAAAGAAATGATGAGGATTCAGGCTCCCATGGTGTCATCATGGCTGGCCTACGTACATGGATGTCTCATAAAATAAATGATGAGGATTCAGGCTCCCATGGTGTCATCATGGCTTGTCTACCTACATTGTTGGCATGTATGTAATTAATGATGAGGATTCAGGCTCCCATGGTGTCATCATGGCCCGTCTACGTACATGGATGTCAAAGAAAAAAAATGACGAGGATTCAGGCTCCCATGGTGTCATCATGGCCCGTGTACGTACATGGATGGCATTTATGTAATTAATGATGAGGATTCAGGCTCCCATGGTGTCATCATGGCTTGTCTACGTACATGAATGGCATTTATGTAATTAATGAGGAGGATTCAGGCTCCCATGGTGTCTCCATGGCTGGCCTACGTACATGGATGTCAAGGTATAGTAAATAATGAGGATTCAGGCTCCCATGGTGTCATCATGGCCCGTCTACGTACATGGATGGCATTTATGTAGTTAATGATGAGGATTCAGGCTCCCATGGTGTCATCATGGCCCGTCTACGTACATGGATGTCAAGGAATAGTAAATGATGAGGATTCAGGCTCCCATGGTGTCATCATGGCCCGTGTACGTACATGGATGGCATGTATGTAATTAATGATGAGGATTCAGGCTCCCATGGTGTCATCATGTCATGTCTACGTACATGAATGGCATTTATGTAATTAATGATGAGGATTCAGGCTCCCATGGTGTCATCATGGCCCGTGTACGTACATGGATGGCATTTTTGTATATAATAATGAGGATTCAGGCTCCATGGTGTCATCATGGCCCGTCTACGTACATGGATGGCATTTATGTAATTAATGATGAGGATTCAGGCTCCCATGGGGTCATCATGGCTTGTCTACGTACATGGTTGGCATTTATGTAATTAATTAGGAGGATTCAGGCTCCCATGGTGTCTCCATGGCTGGCCTACGTACATGGATGTCAAGGAATAGTAAATGATGAGAATTCAGGCTCCCATGGTGTCATCATGGCCCGTCTACGTACATGAATGGCATTTATGTAATTAATGATGAGGATTCAGGCTCCCATGGTGTCATCATGGCCCGTCTACGTACATGGATGTCAAAGAAAAAAAAATGATGAGGATTCAGGCTCCCATGGTGTCATCATGGCCCGTCTACGTACATGGATGTCAAGGAATAGTAAATGATGAGGATTCAGGCTCCCATGGTGTCAGATGTCATGGCCTGTCTACGTACATGGATGGCATGTATGTAATTAATGATGAGGATTCAGGCTCCATTGGTGTCATCATGGCTGGCCTACGTATGTACATGGATGTCAAAGAAAAAAAAATGATGAGGATTCAGGCTCCCATGGTGTCATCATGGCCCGTCTACGTACATGGATGTCAAGGAATAGTAAATGATGAGGATTCAGGCTCCATGGTGTCATCATGGCCTGTCTACGTACATGGATGGCATGTATGTATTTAATGATGAGGATTCAGGCTCCCATGGTGTCATCATGGCTGGCCTACGTACATGGATGTCTCAGAAAAAAAATGATGAGGATTCAGGCTCCCATGGTGTCATCATGGCTGGCCTACGTACATGGATGTCAAAGAAAAAAAAATGATCAGGATTCAGGCTCCCGTGGTGTCATTATGGCCCGTCTACGTGTTGTTGGCATGTATGAAATTAATGATGAGGATTCAGGCTCCACAGTGTCATCATGGCTGGCCTACGTACATGGTTGGCATTTATGTAATTAATGATGAGGATTCAGGCTCCCATGGTGTCATCATTGCCCGTGTATGTACATGGTTGGCATTTATGTAATTAATGATGAGGATTCAGGCTCCATTGGTGTCATCATGGCCCGTCTACGTACATGGGTGGCATTTATGTATTTAATGATGAGGATTCAGGCTCCCATGGGGTCATCATGGCTTGTCTACGTACATGGAGTCATATTGATTCATGGAACAATGAGATACCATTCTTAATTGAAAATTGTTCTTGATACTTTCACATGCATGCCCGGAATCGTGAATTTGTGCGGGTTTCCATGATGACAATCCTCATTGAATTCTTGAGCACACAATATTGAGCAATTTAGGGGCACTTCGGCAATGTTGACCATTTTCATTCATGATAAAATTAACATTTAATGCAATAAATACATATTCCACTCATTTTAATAAACCATGCAAAAACTTTACAAGCACGCTCAGCTAGGGGTGGGCTGGCATGCACGCGTGGGTGTGGGGGGGGCTGGCATGCATGCGTGGGTGTGGGGGGGGCTAGCATGCATGCGTGGGTGTGTGGGGGGGCTAGCATGCATGCGTGGGTGTGGTGTGGGCTAGCATGCATGCGTGGGTGTGGGGGGGGCTAGCATGCATGCGTGGGTGTGTGGGGGGGCTAGCATGCATGCGTGGGTGTGGGGGTGGGCTAGCATGCATGCGTGGGTGTGGGGGGGGCTAGCACGCCCCACCCCTCCATCGGCACAGCCAGCCTTGTGAGTCTACCCTTAACAACAAGGCTGGTAGGACGACACGCCTGAGCAGCATATGTCATGCCTATCTCAGGCTAATAATGTGTGATTTTGTGCCAACAACCAAGTTGTTCCACCCAACAACACATTATAAACCCTCTTCCAAAATGCCCAACAAGCCGGACACGTGGAGGACCACACACGCAGTATATAAAGAGAAAATAAGCTGACTTTTTATCCAGCCAACCTGTGGCTAGCTGCTCTGGTTAGCATGACAAATGCTAACATTTACTCAGTGGGAAAGGTGAAGAGACCATTGGAACAGCCTACCTGACGCATGTGCCACCAAAGCATTGTGTCCCGCAAAATGCACACTGCCTCCTTTCTAACAAGCACGAGCCGCTCTCTTTAGGAGACAGGTGCCAGCTCGTCAGTGTCTGGGGAAAATGATGCCGCTGCTTAGGAAGACCGCGTGAATTTCCTCGAACACAACTGTCTATAAAGCAAAAGAAATTTCAGAGAAGCATGGAAATAAAAGCATTACACCTTCCCGACAGGTTGCGGGCCACGCGCTGCAGAAAGCCAGCCACGTCACAGACGATTAACTAGCTAAAAGACACCCAGGAATCCAGCGATGCAGCGCCAGGACCCGCAACTTTCTGGCTGCATCTGGCCGGAAAGAAGGCAAAAAGCTTACGCTCAACGAGGTAAGAAAGCAGGAAAACGCAAGCTTAAGACGTTTAACACAAGAACGTACCATAACGGGCATTTATTCGTGCCCAGGCGCACAAGAAAGTCCACCCTTTCATGGAGTGGTTGGGCAGTACGCATCGCGCAGGGCTAATGTTATCTTACCGCAAAATGACGGGAAAGGTAAAGATAGCAGCGGGAATTTTTACGGCTTTAGAAACATCATTAAACTAGCTTTCCTTACGACCATCAAAACTGGCAACAATCGACAATCAACCCGGCAGGCATCCAATATACTTTATTCATCCCGACAGAAATTCAGGCCGGACCCCCCCTGCCGATGGCAAAGAAAAAAAGCCCGCGACATTATAGATCGCAACCATCCCGCCATAAATTAGAATCAGTAACTAATTTTCTCCAACAATCGAGCATTTCTGCTTTCCGCGTGCCAGATTTGTCACGTTTCGTCTAAAGGCAGTCGCCGCCCCTAAATGCCGACATAGCTTTTGGGCCTCAATTTGCACCGAAATTTGGTCCGTACCGTCCAGCTCAGTCGGATTATGTATGTGGATCGGCCGTGTTGGTTGCATACGCAGGTATATTAATTCTTGCATTCGCCCCGGACCTTCCCCAGGACAGGTCAGGATATAACAATAATTCTTGCATTCGCCCCCGCCCTTTCCTATGGCCTGGTCAGGTTTGGGCGCGACGCCACTAGCGCGGCGCCCGCGACAGAGTGGCCAGGCTCGAGCACGTTTTCTGGATCCCAAGCACCGGATTGGACACTGTCCGAGGACTGGACAGGAATTGGCTGACCAATCGGATGCTTGCTCGTCGTCTCCAAAAACATATATAAAGAGCCAAATCGCGCGAACTACGCAAGGATCCTTTAAGCAGCGTTACTCTGCCGAAATGTCAACCTAGGCCGGTCAAGTGACGCCGAGGTGTTCACCGATAGTTCAGGTCAGCCACAGCGCGCCTTCGAATGTAGGCACGGTCGCATTTTTTTTTAGGAAATGTAGAATTGTTGTCGACCAGCTACCAACGCCCGACCGGACCCATACAACGGAAACATCAAGGCGATGTGATGTAGGTGTGTCTGATATGTCATTAATACACAGAGCATCGTGAATATAATATATAATAAATTATATAATATACTATAATTAATATATAATTTTAATTTTATGTTAATTTTAATGTTATTTCATATAACATAATATAATATAATATATATAATAATATAATATAATATTATATAAAGTATATAAAAAATTAAAATGTAAAAGAAAAATATCTACCTTATTGGGGTTTAATGTTCCTTTCCAGTTCAGCATAAGTACACTCTTGAGTGTGTGCAATGTTTGGTTATACGCCATTGTCTTAAAATAGCAACCAATGTAAACCTCCGTCCTAACCACATTTGGATACAATAAAGACATTGATGCCTGACACATAGCATTCATTGCTTGAAATACCATGCATATTTTGTGTCAATGTTCTGCAGACCACAGCTTCAAGTGGGCATACTTCGCTTTCCTCAATATAATGGCGACATGGCATTTGGTGAAAGTGGTGAGTGCCATGAAGTTGCGCCGGCCGTCGTTATCCATGACGAACTGAATGGGTTTCGTGCAAATCAAGTTTTTTGTTTTGGTGTTCCAGTTGCGCCGGCCGGCGTTTCCAATGGTATCTTGCGCGCACTTGCAAAAGCTTGCACGCTTATCAACATTTTGTGTTGGTAAACATTTTATCACCTCTGGGATTTCCGCCTTCACTACCTGAGTTGCTTCTTTGTGGTTTTCAAATGCAACCGAGTTACGCCGGCCGTCGTTACTCATGACAAATTGTAGGGGTTTTGTGCAAATCACTTTTGTATGGTTTATGTACATGCATCCAGTTGCGCCGGCCGGCGTTTCCAATGGTATCTTGCAGTTGCGCAATCAGGCCCCATTACCAAAAGTGTGTTTGTACATCTTTTTTACACCTGAAGGATTTCTGCCTGCATATCCTGAGTTGCTTCTTAATGGTTTTTAATTGCGCCCGAGTTACGCCGGCCGTCGTTATTAATGACAAACTGTATGTGTTTCATAAAATCACTTTTGTATGGTTTACATGTATCCAGTTGCGCCGGCCGGCGTTATTAATGACGCTTGTCGTTCTTGTTTGATGCCCATCGTTTTCGTCGTGTCTTTAATGGTGATTATTTATCATTACTCATCCTCAGGGCTTTCGGTGCCGCGGGATTAAGAGGCGAAAAAAATCAGCTGCCGTCTGACCAAAGTCTGATGGCGCGATCGGGGCGGGGGGCCGTTTCCGACGGTTCGCGTCCCTTGTCCAATGACGACCGGGAGCCTGCACTTCGCGGTCTCTGGAGCGACAAGTACATCGAGAACAAGGGGTACAAAATTGCCAATGACATCTTTCCTATCATGGCGGAACGCGTGAAAGCAAACAACCACAGGACGCCAGAGATGAGCGCGGAGGTTCTGTCTTGCGCAGCTTCAAGACTAAATGCCATGGTGGCGGAGAGCAACGGCATTAAGAAGAGGAAGAACTGTGACGGCGGGCTTCCTGAAAATTGGGCGGAATCTCTTCGGGATAACATCAAGAAGGCTTTTGGCGACTTGGGAACATCTGAGAAGGATCGTGGGCTTAGGTGGGCCTTGTGTGGACTTGTTACGAAGGCAATGGAGGGCGTCCCGGACAGGATTGTGGAGCGCGCGTTCGGGATTGACAGGCGCTTTGTCGCAACTGTTCGGGGTCACAGGGATGGAATGGAAGAAGGGGAGGACGACCTTTTGATGAGTGCGCCAGAGAGGAGGAGGAGGAAAGACGAGCTTCCGACGGAAGTCATTGCCCTGATACAAGCGTGCTGGAGGGATGATAACTTGACGCGGGCGTCTCCGAACATGAAGGATGTTCATTGTGAATGGACCAGAAAGGATTACAAACATACACTAGCGTTTTCGGAGGGTGCGCGCTACTATACTGTCTCCAAGTCGAAGATTTACGAAGTGTTCATTTCCCGCCATCCGGAGTTGAAGCCACCGCGGCGGATGGACAGTAGGGAGGGGGGGGGGGGGAGGGAGAGGAGGGTGTGAGGGGGGGAAATCAGGTGATTTTGGAGACGGAGGCAGGGATGTCAATGCTACGCACGAATCAGAAGAGCACAGTTCATGTGGGATACACTACTTTTTGCAAGCATATGCCCGCATGCGTCAAGGGGCGGTGGAAAATGCGGAACTTGTGCGCATGCCAGCACCACACTACCATGCAGTCCATGGTTGGGGGGTTGGCCAAATTTCGTGCAACTTTTCATGCCAGATGCGAGTGCGGACCTGAATGCCACGCGTGCGATCATGGTAGCCAGCTCGACGTGGGGTCGTCCGTGCCCACATGTTCCATTTTCAAAGCCACTCACACGACAGAGTGGGTGAACAAGTTTACTTGTGAGGTGGAGGGGATGAGGGAGGGGGGAGGTTCGAGGTCGTCTGTGGGGTCGTCGCGGCCGCAGGTTCAGCCTTTTCAGGGCGAACTTGAGGATCTGCCCATGCATGGGAGGGTGCTGGACGACGAGGAAGGGGTGCCCGATCATGACCTGGGCGAGGAGTTGGGGGTTTGCTCGATCCGGCGTAAGGCTTGTGTGTTGGGCACTTGCCTGGCTCCCAAGTGTGGAATTCGGAACTTCATGTTATGCGAACGGGAGGAGGCTTCCAACCACCTGATTTCATGGACCAGATACGAGATGCAGGATGTGCCGCCGGGTGCGGTTCTTGGGCCAGAGGTAATTTTTAGTGGAGTGGTTGCGCCCCAAGGCGTTTCTTTTGCAATGTTTCCTGAAGTTCTTGGGCCAGAGGTAATTTTTAGTGGAGTGGTTGCGCCCCAAGGCGTTTCTTTTTCAATTTTTCCTGAGGTCCTGTCTTTTTTCTTTCTACAGGTCATTGGTGGGTCGAAGTTGATGTCTTTTCTGTATGTGCACACTGCGCATATGCAGGACGACTGTGACGAGATCGCAAAGGCTGGTGGGCAGCGATTGACGCAAGTCGACGTCAAGTCCACACCAACGGAGCTAAAGGAGGCAATTGTGGACAAGTGGCCGGACTTCATCCAGCATTGCTTCAACGCGTGGTGGCAAGCGGACGCCTCCAAGGAATGTCTCTCAAGGATGCGGGTGGGGGACCTTGTATGCCACACAGATTACGCCGAGAACTACCAGTCTTACACCTATCACAATCTCCAAGCACAGTATTGGCATCCAGTCACATTCGTCCTTATGCCCTGGATCGTGCGCTACTTGGATCCAGCGTCGGGAAAGGTCGTGAGAAGGGAGTTTCACTTCATCGGACAGGGCGGAATGAAAAGGGACGGGCGGGCCCTCCGTTTTGCTATCCTCAAAATCCTGGCGACACTACGGTCAGAAGGGGTAGAGGTGAAGCGCTTCATTGGGTGGTCGGACAATTGCTCCATGCAGTTCAAGTCAAGGAATGTGATCGCGGAAGTGGCCCGGCTGCTGACGGAGGATCCGCACCTGGAGTCATTTGAGTGGAATTACTTTGGGGAGCAGCACGGAAAGGGGGAGGTGGATGGAGCTGGTGGGACTGTGAAGTGCATGTTGAGGAGGTGGCACATCAGGGAAGAGAACCAGGACAAACAGACGGCCGCCCAGTTGGTGGAGAATCTGGCGTCGGGGGCGGTGGGCGGGACCACAACGACCAGGCGTAACTTCTTCGAGTTCCCCGAGGTAATTAAGTGTACAGTCCTCGTTCAGGGAATAGTTACGCCGGCCGTCGTTTCTAGGGCGTTCTTGGAGTCCTGGCGATCAGGAGTGCTTAATAAAACACAACTAGCTCGATGGTCTCGTAACTTCAACTTTCCCTTGTGCAAATCTTGTCTTCGACGCGCAGGTGCTTCCTTACAGCCCAGGGCGCGGCGAAATCAAAGGAGTGAAGAAGGCGCACTGGTGGCGCATGGACAAGTCGAATGTGACGCGCTTAATGCTGCGCCAGTATTCCTGCTATTGTGGCGGTGCGTGCGCCGAGGAAAGGTGGTGGGATTGTCGAAAGGAGTGGACCGACATGGACGGCTGGAATGTGGGAGGTGCTCGGATGAAGCTCCACAAACTGGGGGAGCCAGTGCAAAGGAACCCAAACGGACAAGGGGGGCACGCAGGGACGCGACTGAACAGACTACAGGCAGAGAGGACGATGATGGGAAGGAGACTGAAGCTGCGAGACATTTTTGCCGTCGAGTCCTACTCTGGTGATGAGTCCCACGATCCAGATCATCCATATTGGCTAGCGGAAGTCTTGCAGGAGCCTTATCAGGTGGCCGCTACTTTCGTGAGGCGAGTGGCCGACAGAAACGGCAAGGTCGATAGGGAGTTGTTCCGTAAGGGACAATGGGTGGTGGGGGTGCGCTACTGGGACAGATTTCCGGGTATGGCGACGATGTTCAAAATGGACGCCGATGCGCAAGCTGAACAGCCAAACTTGGTCAATTGCTACCTGTGCATGGACGCGGGGTTCGAACACACCATTGTTGTCAACCCAGCTAACAATCGCCAGGCCATCTTGACCATTCCGACAGACGTCGAGAAACGGCTCACGAACTTGGCCAAGAAGAGACCTGTTGAGTAGGCCAGCTCGCCCGGGCTTGGTTGGACGAGGTGGACAGCCTTGAGAGCACGTGCTTCGTTGTGAGCACTTGCCTTTCAGCCGTGATTTGCAAACGAGTTCCTTGTCCTGAATTGTAAAGCTCGATTCATGCTCTTTTAAGGAAGTGTATAATATTATCCAGATCATGTATATATTTAGATCTAGACCTGAGTTCAAATAACATTTCTTAGAGGGCTGAGATGCGCGAGGTCCAGCATACATGTATATATCCATGGAGACATGTTACAAACTCAAATGTTTCATTGTACGTACCACTAGCTCGTCGACGGGGGTATCCCATGTAATGTATGATTTATGAATTAATTAATCGCTTAATTGTACAATTTAAATGGATCATGAACTTGTCAAGTGGCCTAATTTGGTTTATTTGGTTCATCATTTATTGATGTCAATCATTCTTAATTGAATCTCGAGCAATAGCAATCATGAAGCACATCCTAATCATGTGATTCGCATAATGAGAATAGGCAACAAGTGCTACTTTGAGGAATGCGGGGTTGGTCAGGTTATTATAGAGCTAGAGCTACAAACGGCACATATACTGCAAACTTTGCGCTCCAGGCATGGAATTTCAAAAGTACCAAAATTGGAGCAGTAGATGTTGGGGACGCCCTTCACATGTACTCCCAACGGAGATCGATATGTTCCAATTTAATGTATAATTTGATTTTTAATGCTTCCCATGCAGGTTGTAGCCCAGACTGTATTTAAAACCATAGGCCTCCTTCTCAGGGCCATGTTTACATATACTCCCAACGGAGTAGTAAATATATTAATTAATATATTCTTGCTTCCCATTCCATTTCCATCCTGCTGAAGACTATCGGCTCACTTAACGCAGCCAAGGTTTTTTCTAATGAGATTTCTAATTATTTTTCCTAATGAGATAAGCATAGTACTCCGTGGCATGCCTTAAATTGCGCATGACTCGCAAGTACTTACTTACTTACTACTTACTTACTTACTGGCAGCCAAGGTGTTTATTTAAATAATGAATGAAATAATTCATGAATGAATTTGCTGCCCCTCCACCATTGTGGCGGGCACTTGCCACCCAACACTGCTGGGCCAATGCAAATGCAAGGATCTAGAATAGATTGTGTGGAGTTTAAAGCTGTGCGCTTGGAGGTCTACCTAACGAGGAACAAATAATAGTTTATCTTCTAATTAAAGCGTTTCCGGGATCAGTTTGTATGTGACATATGTACATGCAATAGCCGTCCACCAAAATGATTTGCCTCCACAGGCATCTTACTGGAAATCAAACACCGACTTGTGTTGGGTGAGGTACTCTTCCAGCGACGTCAGCGGACCCCCAGCAAGCTCGGCCGTCGCGGCAGGGTCCCTGGCCTTGCAGAACATCTCCTCGCACCGGTCATAGAACATGAACATGTTGGCCAGGTCATCCGCCCCCGGGAAAGGCAACTTGGCATACACATCATAGGGGATGCACACGTATGTGATGCTTGCTCCCGTAACACGAGAGAAAATCGAGGCGATCTGGGGCCCTGTGAGCTGTTCTGAGGATATGCCCACGGTCTTGCCCACCAGCTCCGGCTTTCTAAAAATAGCCGCCACGGCGCGGCCAATATCCTCGCGGGCAATCATCGCCAGCTTGGCATTCGGTGGGAAGGGGAGGGAGACCGCCAGCTGCCCGTCAGGCCCCTTGGCGGGTTTCAGCATGGTTAGGAAATTGTCCATGAAGAATGGCAGCAGAAGGTGGGTCGTCGGCACGGAATCGGCAACGATGTTTTGCATGGAGCCCTTGGCATCGAAGTGCGGTACCTTGTACGGCCCGATATCAGGGCAGTCGTCAAACTGCCGCATGTGCGGCCGCGTGTCCTCCAACGTGGAATTCACCACATGGGACAGATTGCAAGCCTTGGCGGCGGAGGCGAGATTTTTTATTTGCTGGATCTCCCTCTCGGCGTCCATGTGCTCCCAAAAGTTGGTCACAAAGAAAGCCCCGTACGCCCCTTGCAAGGCAGCCGTCAGACTGGCAACGTCGTCCATGTCCGCTGCAGCCGGCTTGGCGCCTAGAGCCTCCAACTCCTTCGCTTTTGCTGAGGTAACGCTCCTCGTTAAGGCGCGGACTTCGAAAGAGGGATCCTTCAGCAAGACCTGGGCTACCGACCCGCCTTGGCCCCCCGTTGCTCCAAACACGGCAATCACTTTCGCCATCTTGCTTCAAAAGAGGATAGGTACTAAAGGAAGGCAGGTGCTTGGTAAATGGTACGACCCTGCAATTAATAATACAGTCCGAAAACACTGACAATTGATCCAGCAACACTCACCCCGTCTGCTGCCACCGTGCCGTCCAACCTCCAGTCTGGAGCGTTCACGTCTCCACGACTTAAATGCGAAGGATTGAGCCCTAGGGTGACTGGCGATGCACCGCGCACGATAAGAACCTGTCCACGGGGCCATTATAACTTGTCCACGGGGCCATAATCTGTCCACGGGGCCAACGTCCTGTCGACGTGACCACGTGCGGACGTGCCTACCCTAGTGCACGTCCGACTGCACTGAGGGCAGTACGTATAAGGGTATCCTCAGTTCCTCACTATCCTGAATAAGCTCAACTCAACTAGGTATCCTGTATGTATCACGTTGCAAAGCGACGTGCATGAGCGTGCATGAGCGTGCACAAGCGTGCGCGATTAGGAACCGGTCCTGACGTCCTGACTCCTGACTGAAGCTGGTCAGGCTTGAGTTGAGTTGCGTTGGGTTTATTCCCGCGCCGGTCAGGCTTGGAGCACTTGTGAATCGTTTGTGCCCCGTTTTATGCCAGCATTTGACACCTTGCGAGGGCGGACACGTGGCTCCCAAGTGATAGTGTCCTTGCCCTTGGACGGTTAAAGTTTTACATCTCTTCTGCGGACACCGCCCAGGACCAGCCATGGTTGAGACATTCTCCATCAATATTTTCTTGGTTCTACAACACATGCACAGAATTTTAACTGCGGATCAAGGACAAGGAGTAAAGGCATGATCGCTTTCAATTCATAAGCCAATGGAAGGCAACTCCGTAAGTGCCTGCGTTTCTAATGCCAGCGCATGCTTTACAACACAGCTCCACTAATTTGCCACCGCCGTTTCCTAAATCTTATCTGTCACGCGCCTAGATGCGTCTTGTCCACGCGATCATCGGCGTTATGCCTGTGGGGTATTCTAGACCGTTCATAACGTTTCCGGCCATGACTCAGTAAGTTTCCAAGAGATTCTGAGACACTTGGCCATGCCAGATCGGATCGGTACGTCGCACACATGGAATTCTCAGGAATCTACAAATTGGCGGGTGGAAATGGCGATCGCCACGCCACACGCCCAACGCGCCCTTGATAACCCGGCGTCCCTCTTGCATTCGCTTCCAAACAACAACTCGAGACATAGGCGAATCGCCAGTCAATCTGCGTTATGAGCCAGGGAACCCACATTCTCGCGGTCGTCGCCTTACTTGTGTTTGTCGGGCCTTTCGAGGTATGCCGGCGAGGAATCGCTATCTTACACCGTCGTAAATGTTTTCCTGAGCAAGGCAGCGTTTTCCATTCCTTACCACTGTGAAATTGCTTTTTCCCCGGCTCTCTTATTTCATCTCGTATTAACTGCTTCGTGGCCCCCTCGTCCACCAATGTCCTGTCCATTTCAGGCTTTTTGGTTTCAGGGCTGCGAAGGCCGCCGCCTTCATGATGCTTCCACTTCCAAGTCACGTCTGCGGGGCGTGAAACCCCAAGCGGGCGAGGACGAGTTTGTCCGTGTCTCTGGCACTGGTTTTGCGCTGGGCGGGCAATCCTTCCATTTTGATGGGGTTAATAGCCCCTACCTGATGGACCAAGCGGCCAGCGGCAAGAAGTACCTGGTCACTCGTAAGCAGCTCTCGACCATTGGAAGATGGTTTGCGGTAGATTGCATTGCCATAGTCTATCAGTGGTCATGCGTGGTCCCTAAGCAGCCCTCTACAATTAATTAATCAATTAATTAATTCATTAATTAATTGATGGCCCTCTACCATGAATAGAGTATTCTCTTCAGTGAATCATCTGTGTCTGCTGTGGGTGCCACGCATGCTCTCTACTGTTTTTCACAAGGCATTCTATTTTTGGCGCAAGACTGCATTGCCTCGTGCTGCTGCCGCAAGGCTACCCATCCATTGGGCTTGCTTGAACAGCCTCTGCAGTTGTGATGACCCTCACGCGCCCTCTCGTGCTTCTTATTTCTTATTCAGCTTCTGTATAGCTTGCGTTGCTGCAATTGTTTCACTTGCCTGCGACATGCACCCTTCTAAAGCTGCTGGCTTCCCTTTTCCTGGAACACCAAATAGTTAGGTGCTGTGATAGTTAGGTGTGCGGTCCAGTCCACGGCATTCCAAGCATCTCACCCCTGTTGCGTCATTAATTAAGAACATACCTCCGTGGGGAGGATATGTAACACATATCCCTGAGAATGGGCATATGGTTTTTAATACTGTTGCGTAGCTCACCCCTAACTGCAGCGGAATCCCCTTTTGGAGACCCTCTCTTTGTGGTGCATGACTTGTGGTTCATCCATCTTTACTCAGTCCCTGGCTGCCCCATATTTGGCTACTGGCACCGCCCCTTGCGTTCCGCTCACCTTCCCCCTGGCTCCATCCCCAGAGACGCTGGACCAGGTCAGAAACGCGGGCGCATCGGTCGTCCGCCTGTGGGCATTCGCGGTGGAGGGTGAGTGGGAATTTCGGGTGGAGGGGAGGTCGCATTTGCGGTGCAGGGTGAGTGATGAGCTACCGAAGGTGAGAGGGCATTTGCAATTTGCCGTCGAGGGTGAGGGATTAGATTTGAGGATGACTGGGCGTGTGCTGTCAAGGGGTGAGTGGCAGCATTAGCACTAGCCCATCATTATAGGGAGTTAATCATTACAGGGAGTTGCTTTGGGAAGCCCTAGGGGCCTGTGAGGTCACGGGTGATTAAGGTACAATGTCTCACCCCTTACATGGACATGGGCGCATACAGCCAGCGTTCTTACCCTAAGCCCCGCGACAGTACAGGAACAATGCATCCAAGAGGTTGCCTGCTATGATGGGAGCTGCTTTGAAGTGGAACGAGCATGTGAGGGCGTTCCGGCGCATCCAGAGAGAGGCAAAAGCACATTCGCGTTTGAGCAGGCCATCCCGTCTAAGTACTTGGGCTTCCCCCTTGGTGAATGGGCAAGGCCATACATGCCATGGTGGTAGCGCCATAGCGTGCAAAATAGGGTGCACCACCTGGCAAGTACATTTGGAACGAATGGCGTTTCAGTAGTGGCCTGCGCAAGTTGTGCTTGTTCCTGAAAACGACAATCATGTGTACAAAAATAGCGTTCCGTTGGACTAATCACCTCTACATGCGCACTCGACCCTTCTTTCTAACACCCTCTCTCGTGGGCGTCCCATTTTTGCTCGTGGCTCCGTTCAGGTGGCCCCCTGCAGTACGCGCCTGGCAAGTACAACGGCGCCAAGTGGGATGGTGAGTAGACTTCCCTGCTAGAATCTATAGTGCTCCATTGTCCCATGAGCTCATCGATTCATTGAGCGTATCGAGGCTCCTGGCCATCAGTTCTCCAGCGTCCGCTAGCATAATAAAAGAGGTGCTATGATAATGGCTGGGGGCAAACATGACATGCGCATGACATGCGCACGTTCTTGATTCTTTCCCCTATAATGTTCATTTCTTTACCGCCATCTGCACAAATCGCGCACGCCAATTCTTATCTTTTTCACCCCTCCGCCCGCCCGCCCGCCCGCCCGCCCGCCCGCCCGCCCGCCGCCCCCGCCCGCCCGCCCGCCCGCCCGCCTGCCCGCCCGCCCGCCCGCCCGCCCGCCCACCCGCCCGCCCGCCCGCCCGCCCGCCAGCCCGCCCGCCCGCCAGCCCGCCCGCCCAATCCAGCCAGCCAGCCAGCCAGCCAGCCAGCCAGCCAGCCCGCCAGCCAGCCAGCCAGCCAGCCAGCCAGCCAGCCAGCCAGCCAGCCAGCCAGCCAGCCAGCCAGCCAGCCAGCCAGCCAGCCAGCCCCTCTTCCCCGCCGTCACCTGCGAGTCCGCGGTACCTGCCCCGCCTACGCTCCTCGAGACTTCATTATAATGCATGAGCATTGGCAATCAGATCCTGCCGTTTCCGTTAAGGACATCGCAAGTAATGGAAAGTGCTCATACTGCGTGAGCGACCCAAGAACGTGGGCTCATACCCAGGCTGCGCCGTCTATCAACCACACAAGGCGAACAAGACCAGCAAGGGAAAGTTATGGCCTCAGTGAAAGGACCTCCGCCCGGACCAGCAGAAAGGAACAGCCCTGCAGAAAGGAATCGTCCTGCCAAGCGGAGCTCTATTCCTTTTCGGGCTCGGCATCAGCTCCTAAGCAGCACGGAGGAGCCTGCACCAGCGCCAACGCCAGCATACAGTCGCCAGCACATCAGCGCGTGGCACAGCGATCTTCCCTTGGGCACCTTCCCTAGGGGAATGTAGTCATCCGGGGGGCTTCATGGAGTGCGGCCTGCCTTCAACAGCGCCGTACTTTGACAGCACATTTCCCTTAACACCTTTCCATCCATAAAGCCGTCGCTGACGTCCCATGGGATGCAATATAACTCACCCCCTTGGATGCATCGCTTTGGTTCCGCGCAGGCCTGGACTGGGTGGTGTCGGAGATCCGCAAGCGGGGGCTCAAGGTGAGCCGCTCGATTATGGAGTTTAGTTGGAAAAAAAATCTGTGTCAAAAATCCATGGGTGGGATTGGTTTGGTTATCATGAGGAGTGACCCTAGACGGTTGCAGTTATGAGAAGCTACCCTAAACAGTTGCATTTGGGGGGTCTTTCGGAAAGGACTCTGTTGTATCCCCCCCCTCTGTTGTATCCTATTATCCTATCTTGTCATCGTGTCAGCCTATGGGACTTGGTGATCAAGGACCGGTTCTCGTTAAGCCAAATACCAAACAAAGGCACAACCACATGGTCATCTGAATGGTGCAGAATGCAGTCATGCTGATTCCCAATTCTGACTTTGCCTCATTGTCAGAGCCATGACGGATACTGACTTTCTTGCGAAACATCGGCTTGTGCGCCTTGGGCCCCCACCCTGCAGGCGGTCATCCCCTTCACGGACCAGTGGACGCAGCACGACGGTACGTAGATCGCGCATGTGCGCGTGCACAAGGGCCAGATGCCCCCGAAACGTGAGAGCAGTATGTGTGGATGCACGCCGCTACGGGATGTTACCAGGGGGCGCATCATGCCGACCCAGTACTCATTCCTTTGTTTCAATGCCCATGGCAACGTCACGAGCAAGCGTGTCCCTGCAGTGGGTTAAGGGTTTCGTGGGTCATGCAATTGAGCGCCGTGTGCCAGTGCGACGCAGCAATAGCAGAGTGTGGGGACAGTGCCAGCACTCTCGTACAAATTTGGGCTGCACCAGGTGGCTAGCCCCGCACGGTGTTGCATATCCCAGTAGGGTTGATGTGCACAGCCAGCATCGTACTTAAAGAGATGTCAGGTTCATCGGCCGTGGAGACAGATGCGGTTCAAATCCTTGGCAAAAGAAACAACCTGCTTCCCCAGAATAAATCTTACCTTTTAGGGCAACCACCTTGCCCAGCCAACCACTGCCTGAGTGGCATGGGTACAGGTGCCAGCACAAAAGTAGAGGGTTTTTTGTGCGTGTGTGCATGTGTGCTATATTGTGTGTGTGTGCTATACGGTGTTGCATACTCAGCTCAGCAGGTTAGACATAGATCCCATGAGCATAGCTCACCAACTCTTCCGCCATTGTTGGGTTCAACACGGGTTTGGGGCTGATGAGAAAACCTACGGAGGCACCTGCACCGGACGCTAGCTCTGGCGTTGATTGCGTGGATGCAGGCGACTTAGACGTGTGGGCTAGGTACTGGCTGCTCTTTCGTCCGCCCTTGGAAGTCTGTGGAAATTTGCGCCAGCCAGCTAGGGCCATGGTGAAATGCTGTGCTCCTTTCAAATTTTAGGTGCCAGGGCAGACAAGTGACTACAGCTTTGCAACGCAGCGAATGTTTGAAGTTGCTTTTCAACAGGTGGGATTCCCGGCGTAAGGAGCCCGTCGCAAGGAGGTTGACGCCCGCATGGACATTGCTGTTTGCTCATTAGCTCATTTACTTGCATGGCCACCTAGGCACTAATGCCGCATCTGCGCCTTTTGGCATCTTGAACGTGCACGCGTGGTGTCACCCCCGCCAGGCATCCGCCAGTATGTCGAGTGGAGCGGCAGCGCGCACAGCAACAACGACTTCTTCTCCGATGGGCCGGTGCGTTTGCACGGAATCTCAACCTCTGGTAATGTCCTTGCTGCTAGTGTTACTTCATGCGTGTGTTTGACGCAAAACCTGTCGATCCTTGCAAACCTGAGCACGTGATCTTAATTGATCTATTTTATTTCTTTATTATTTGACTTTCTTGCTCCTTCTTTTATGTTCCTCGCGGTCTCCTCGCATGAGCACACGTTCTCACACTAGCAAATGTTGATGGGGCTACCTGCATAGCATATATTATACTACAATGAATGCATTATATTCCCTGATATAAATAGCGCTCGTATTTATAGTACTCCCTACTATACCACACCCTACATCAGCATGGGCCCGACACCCTAAGTATGTGCTGACCCCTGCCACTTGCATGGCCGCCATACAGCCCAAAACTATATGCCCATGCCCATGCATTCATGCATGCCTCGCTTACTGTCAGTGCCGTTATTGTGCCTTTACAGTGCCGCAAGGCCATGTTCTTCATGTCCGAGCATGCACGCTGATGTAGGCCCACACGC